>BGPR01006424.1:0-31138 GCA_013235015.1 Araneus ventricosus
TTCACTCGGCGTTGGTGGTAGATCTAAATTGAAGGTCACGACTATTTTCTCGCTGTATTTGAGTACTCGCGAGCGAGAGCTATTCGGTGCCAATAATTGCCGGCAGAATCGTGATAGAGCCACAGTAACGAGAAGAGGGGAAGACTCGGAGTTTGCGCCTGCTACTGTTCTATCCACGGAGCTTTTTTCCGTTTAAATTCTTATCAAGCATAGTGTCTAGTACTTGTGCGTACACTTTTAATTGTAACCTGTTTTAACTGTTTATAGAACAAGGTTTTCTAGTAATAAACGTTTTGAACGGAACGAATGAATATGGTTATTTTCATATTTTGATTCCAGTAATATTTAAGGCCCTGTTTTTTAAAAAACCATTTGTCTGCCATGCATTTATAGTTGTCGATACGCTACGTAACAAATGATGTGACGCATTTGAGTGACGTAAAGAGTTGAGTGAAGTCTTTGAGTCAATGACGTAACGTGATGGACTTAGTTCTTTTAATAAGGATAAGAGAACAGGTACATCAGGTTAGTCCGTTCCGCTTTTCATTCCTGAAAACCCTATCCGCATTCTATGCTGGTTTATTCTGCATAAAAAATAAGATGAAGATGATTCAAGCTCTTTAACCCTTCAACCAGCTGGAACGTAGAAAGTCGCTCTCTGATGACTATTCTAAAACCGGCTCCATCGCAGAAAGTCGTTCTTCGATTATTATTCTTAAACCGGCTCCGGCGTAGAAAGTTGCTCTCTGTTTATTACTCGAAAACCGGCTCTGAAACAATTGCGTTCACCATTTAGCTACAGAGAAACCGTTTTCAAAGCATTCAGCAGAAATATTTTTGCCGTTCAAAGGGTTAATGGTCTTATGAATAATTTTCTTTGAATAAACGTTATACATAATTATTGTAAAATTTAAAATAAAATTTTAAATTGATTTCTATGGGAAAAAGTGTATCACTTAACGAGCGTCTCGCATTACGAGCCGGGACGAATTATGCTCGTTAACCGACGTTCCACTGTATAGCAAATTTCGATTTTTCACATCACCAGAAACGCTAAGCGTTAACAACGTGCTTGTGCTGCCTTCTAATCGGAGAAGTATCACCATGTCCTTGTTCTTTCGCTGTTAACCATTTGATTTGATCACAAATATCGTGGGCGACCCCGCGGAAATACTTCGCGGATAGAAGCCCTTTTGCCGTTGTTATACCCTCTACTGCCCACCAAATATTGGTGAGGGGACAGACTGGCAGGCAGCTAGCTGCTACTGCCCGAAAGAAGTGAAGCACCATCCCTGCACCTTTTAGGACATACGCAGCACTTTTTAACGAAAAGTCTTATTTTGAAGCAAATAAGCAAAAAATAATGAGTAATGACTTTGAGAGAAAAGTATAAAAATTTGTCTTTTATCTTGTCTCCCCGTATTGACGAACTCTGTGTAGACGCCAAACCAAGTTTCTCCTCATCCACACTGCAAGGGTTCAGTGTTATGATTAGATTTAGGTTTAATTCAAATAAGGTTCATTAAATGCAATTAACCTAATTAGCAATCCCAGGTTCGACCTTTGTCTAATAATTATTTTTATTAATGTAACCAATTTAACAGTCCGCATGCGACACAATGAAAGACAATATTAATTTGAAAATTATAACATTGAGCTTTATTTACAGTATAGATATTTAATTATAAATTTGGCATTAAATAGAATAAGCCCAGGAAGAGTAGGATCATCTAAAATAATTAAAACAGTCTCTAATCAACAGTCTGTAATTGTCTCTAGAGATTCGATATCATGAAACGTATTTCAAACTCACCAGGCGACGTCACTCGATTTCCAGTCCAATATTCCTCAAAGTATATTCACTTGTAATTTGCAATCCAAGGTACTAGTAAAACCAAATTGCTTAATTGCTTTCTTCGCTCACCGTATAGGGTCTCAATAAAATATTTTTAATTCACCAGGCAGCCACCGTCACTTGGATGATGAAACTATTCGGAGAAAATCGGCCAGTTAAGGTTTTTGCCAAAACCCACCACTTCGTTTCTTGTTACCTTGTTCTCAGCTGCCCTTTCTAATCTCCACCCCTTTATATATCTCCAGGTCCAACCTCCGTCCTTCTCCTCGTTGAATGAACAGATGCAGCAAAGGGGTCGAGTCTCTTGATTGCTCTCGACCCTTCTAGGGTTCAGGGGAACGTCGCTTTACTCGCGAGGATTAGAGGGAGGCGTCTTGATTCTTCTAGATATCTCTAGGGTTCACGGGTGGCGCCGCCTCTACAAGATTATTCGCCGCCATTCTAGAAATTTCTATTCCAGAAACTTCTCAAATTCACTATGTAATTCACTGTGTCCTAATTCAAGCAAAATATTACACAACATCATTCATGGAGAATGTGAGTATTTATCTCCCTGCTTATGATCCTATTATTTCCATCTCCCCAGAACTGCCTCGTGACATTTTGGAACACACGTTCATTTTCCTTCAGTTAAGAGAGGACGTATCGCCTCCTACCAGTGTTGCAAATCTCAGCGATCTTATTCATTCATCTAAATTGTCTCGTAACGTTCCCAGAATGTGCTGCGTCGTGCGCATCGCTATCATCTTTGTGAACACCTATTTATTGTCATTTATCCTCATACTTTCTTCCTCAGCTGGAAGATGATTTCCTTATGGCATCTTTGAGAGGATCCTTTTAATTTAGTTTAATTATGTTAACGTCCTGTTTTGGACCAACACGAGCGCTTTATCGAGACGGACCTCCTCATTTTGAACCGCGGTCAGATGACGAAATGACACCTGATTTTGAAGCCCTCTTTCCAAACGTCCACAACAGACCAGCGAGAGGACGGGTACTTTTCCGTTAGCCGGGCGCAAGCGAAAAATCGCCAAATAATGTAGAATTCCGCCAAATTTCTTACAACCATTCTCTTGACGACTTGGCTCGCGTTTGGTTCACAATTGGCGACATTTGTGCCCGGCTACCGGAAAATCGCTTCGCTCCTGGCGACTTGGCTGTTCACAATTGACGACATTTGCACCCTGCTAATGGAAAATCTCTTCGCTCTTGGCGACTTGGCTGTTTACAATTGGCGACATTTGCGCCCGGCTGACGGAAAATCGCTTCGCTCTTGGCGACTTGGCTCGCGTTTGGTTCATTTGGCGACATTTGCGCCAAATCGCTTCGCTTGGCGACTTGGCTCTTATTTGGTTCACAATTGGCGACATTTGAGCTCGGCTAACGGAAAAGTACCAGAGGACGTTTGGCCACTACGAATGATTTATTTATTTATTTATTCAAAGAAAGCACACTACAGAGATGACTACATTTACAGAGTGCGTGATCAAAAACATACAAAAGCACAAGCCACAAAGTGAATTAAAATGCAAAGGAGAAAAATGTAACTGCAGAGAATACAACAGTTCAAAGCTCAAAAACCTCATCAATTATAAAGATGTAAACACATAAATGTATTAAAATGAAAACACTCAATCATAAAAGCACTAAAAATGCACTGAGGCTCCAAAAGTCCATGTTGCACACCGTCACATTAAAATTATAAAAAAATCACACATTTTTTACAAAAAATTAGAACATTAAGGTATCCGACTCTGTTCGGAGACATTTTTTTGAAAAATAACTTATATATATGTTATTATAATTTTTATTATTATTATTATGTTATTATTATTTTTAATGTTATTTTTCAACGGCATATGTTTTAAAAATATGAAAATATTGTAAAATTAGGCTTTCAAAATATTTTTTTTTAAAACTGAGAAATTTGAAGAAAAATGACTAAAATATTTGCCTCACGCTAACAGTCATAGACAAAATCATATTCTAAATATACATAAATCCTTGTAGGAGTACATTTCTATGACAGTTATCTGTGTTATGCTCCAAAATATTTCTTGTACTTCAAAATAGTTTTCAGATATAGCTGAATGTAGTTACTAAACTGGTAATTTTTCATAAAAAATGCTTTTCGTTTATATTTAAGCACTTAAAAATAATACTTGATTTAAAAATTGACCTTAGTTTTTAGAGGAAAACATCAAGCATATTACATAAAACAATCTCAGCAAATTTCATATCAATACTTGAATAACCTTTTTGAGAAATCAATGTTACGGTCGACAGCTTTCTTCAAAAATATTATTTCTCAGAAAACACATTTAAAGTTTTCATGCAACATAAAATAATGCTTACAGTTCGGTAATAAAACAGCTGTAACTCCATTTGTAATTCAGGTAGAGTAAAAAGTGAGACAGTTACAGAAAGCTGAATAAACGGCTACAAAATTAAGTCATAAAATTTTTTTTGATAATTTCTTCAAAAACGACTATTTTAAACCAGTCGGATACCTTAAACCAAAAAACCATTAAAAAAGCAACGATCAAAAAGTCACACACAAACACTAGATCAACGTATAAAAATCTTAATATGTATAGTCAAGTGTAAGAAAAGAAAAAGAAATCGGGTCATGTATTTAAAAGTTGAAAACAATTCGATTTAAGAACAGTAGGAGGCATATGATAAATGTCCAGTTCACCAGAAATCTTGTTAAAAGTCATAAAATTTATACAACGAGAACCTGTTTAATATAATTAAATCTAGAATACACATTAGGAAAAGAACCCTGGTTCCTCAAAGGCACAGCGAAATGTATAGCTCTCGGTATATCTGTACAATCGATCGAACCATTGATTACCTTGTAAAAGAAAAGAACACAAGAAACATATCGTCTGGAACACAAACTAGGTATATTAAACATATCACGTAGACAAGAAGAAGACATATCTTGTAAGTAAATTCCATTTTTCTTGTAAAGCAAATATCGCAAGAAGTTGTTTTGAATTCGCTCAATAATTTCAATTTTATTACGGTAATTGGGATCCCAAATAATACTACAATATTCCAGACTGGAACGTAGATGAGCGTAGTATAAAATCTTCAGGGAAATTTCACTATTTAACGTGCAATAGGTCCCGTACACGGCGGATCTTCAGTGGAATAGTGTTTCGAACCTGGAGCCCTCTGACCTGAAGCCGAGAACTCACCGCTAAGTCACCGCGGCACCTCCACGTGGATCCTTTTCTTTCACTAATTAGAAATTTTTGTATTTCTTGTGCAATTTTTTTTATTTGATCAAAACTTTCCTTACCAGGAACTGATATAATAGCAAAGATTAAATTCCTGTTGTCTCTCTTTCTTATGTGAAAATAAAATCTGAATTTAAATTCAATAACTCTGATGTGGTTCTCGTTGATTCAGAGGAACAAAGTAAATCTGGCTCCGTTGTACTTTGACCCCTCCAGTTAGGTACTTTTCCGTTAGCCGGGCGCAAATGTCGCCAATTGTGAACCAAACGCGAGCCGAGTCGCCAAGAGCGAAGCGATTTTCCGTTGGCCGGGCGCAAATGTCGCCAATTGTGAACCAAACGCGAGCCAAGTCGCCAAACGAAGCGATTGGGGGCAAATGTCGCCAATTATGAACCAAACGCGAGCCAAGTCGCCAAGAGAATGGTTTTAAGAAATTTGGCAGAATTCTACATTATTTGGCGATTTTTCGCTTGCGCCCGGCTATCGGAGGGGGTCTGAAGTGAAGTGAGACAAATTGAAATAATAATAATAATAATAATAAACATAATATTCTAAAGGTAAGAAAAGCGTTGAATAAGGGCAAGTAAAACCATTCTGTACGGAGAAGAAAATTAAACAAATAAGTTTTGTGTCTCAATGAAAATAAAATGACTGCAATGGGAGAATAAACAGATTTTTTTTGTATTTTTTCAGATGATTTGTTTCTCTCTTCCCCATTACAGCCTCGGGAAAGAAAAGTTTTTTAGTAGATTTGATTCGTACTATCTGTGCAGCAAAAAAGGGAGGAGTTTCTTTCGCACTCTTATTTTTCTTTAGCAATTTGTTTCTCACACTCGGAGAGAAGCAGGGGTGCGGAAATTGCTTTTCATTGACCGGCGACTAATAGGTGTGGCCATTGGTCAAACAGCAGAGTGAGAAATATTTCTGTTCTCGGTCATTTTTGTTTCCTTTTCTTTCAATTTTATGGAAGAGTGCAGTAGAAGCTCTCTGCTCCGGCCTCCTTCCTTCCAAGGAAAATTGACCGCTCATAGGGCAGCTGTTCCCAGACTTTTTGGTTGCGCGGACCACCTGTTGTATAAAAAAAAAATTGCGGTTCACAAACAAAATTTGCAAGTAAAAAATACCAACACGTATAGTACATTTATATATTATATGAACATATATGTCAGTAATTAGTAAAGTTACTGTACAAGAATTAAAAATATATTGTTTATTAAGCAAACCAGCGGGAGTGTTCTCCCCTAAACTTTCTCGCATACTTCCCCAAAAAGGTGCCGTTTTCCCTTCCCCCGCGTGGCTAAAAATTTCGAAGCTATTGTTACCCAGAATCCAATGACTATCAGAAGGTTTTTCAATATAATGATTGAAAAATATCTAGGCAAAGAATGAAATTCAAAGAGATGCGAGATGCGTAACGATTTTCCTCTCTTATTGGCTCAAGGACAAACTGACGTAATTCGCTACTCCGTAAAGAAATTCCTCTCCGTTCTTCCAGTACTCATGCGCGTGGAGATAACGGATTCTCTTCAAAAGTAAATTATACGGACCGACAGACAGTCAACCTTTGACGGATTTGGCCCAAAATTTTATACGGACCTACATTTATGACAATAAAACTGTGTATAAAATTTTATCCATCTGGCTTTTCAAGTTTTTGAGTTATAGCGTTCGCATGACCTCGAATATACAGACAGACAGACTTCCCGTGGACGGATTTTGTCCAAAATTGGATAGAAACCTACAAATTATGTTTAAAGACCACATACCAAATTTCATCCCCTTAGCTCTAATAGTGTTCGAGTTATCGTGTTCACAGACAGACATAATTCCCAAATTGTGTTTTTCGGATTCAGGGAGGTGTAAAACGTGGATATTCGTCAAAATCTCGAGTTCGAATTTTTTGACGATTACAATACTTTCTCTTTGTATACTTCGTATACGAGGAAGTAAAAAAAACAAGTGATGAGTCTTGAAGCTTCCATGTCTTTGTGGCGGCCTCTCGAACCTTTACATTTTTCACATCTCACTTTGTCATGAGGCGGCAGGTGGAATTTTTATTCTTACATGAAGGATGCTAAATGGGTGCAACTCTGCGCGCGCACTATTTACCCAGATATATATAGAAGTGCCTTCTTCATTTCCGCGGTCCAGACCAAGACCGAGAGAGAGAATGCCAGCAGCGTAATGCCACCCCGCATCGGTAAATGTACAAGCCTCTGTGTGTTAGCACTGATGACAGCCGTTCTGCCTGAACGGAGTTGGAGCCTTTTCAACGGATTCTCTTCATCTGAAGTTGCACGCGACTTGTTAATCATCAGCTACTCTAATCTAAATGTACCGATGGTCCTTTTGGCTTCGCACTGAAGGAGTTCCTCTTCTCGCTCAAGGATATTTGTGTACGATAACTTTCCTGATACAAGATGTGTCTATCCGCAGATTCATTTTTGATTTAAATATTTTTTTAATGTTCTAAACGACAATTTCATGTTTGCACCGTGAAATAAATTCTTGTTTATAAATCTCTTGCCTGGAATATCACTTAGCAACTTTACTGATCTGAGTCATTAATGAAGTGAGGTATTTTGAGGCATCCTCTACCCCCTTCATCTTCGACTCGAGTCACTCGAGACTTGCTAATACGAGGAAACAAGCCTTTACTTTTTCCCAGAACTCATTATTCTTGTATTTACTTGTGCGCTTTTAGTTAGATTTCTTACAGGAATAATACCGCTTGCAGTGGTTTTTATGGCACGACATTGGGAAAACGTCTGCACCTCTTCACCTATCGCGGTCCAAACAAGTGGCGCCCGATGCATAATATTATTTATTTTGCTCCCTCACCACCCTCAAAAAGTGACAAATACCACTCATATTTTGCCTCCGTTGTCCTCTAAGGCTCCTCCCTAGCCTTCAATTTTCCAGCGAGCTAATACAACAAATTTCAAATGATCAGACCTTCCCCCTCTTCCAAAAGAAAGAAAAAGAAAATTAGGATCTGAAGAAAAGAACAATAATACGAAATTAATACTGTAAAAGTGTAAATGCCCATGCTAAAATTAATACTGCCATAGTGTAAATATCCGATATTTTATATCTTTAATAAAAGTCTCGAGTCTTGCCCATCAAACCGTTCAGTGACCGAACTGGTCACGGATACGGGTGGTAAAAAGACGGCGTTCTGTTCTGTCCTCTAAGACTGCCCCTTCACTACCAGTCACTGCGCCATTGCACGCAGAAGGCACTTGCATTGGAGGTTAAAACGGACAACCCTCTCCCTCCGTAGTCTGATTAGCAACAAATGGCGTAGCGAGGGAAACCGAGTTACGCCCACATCTGGGGTAATTTGAAAAATGGCCGCCACGATACTGAGGTTGAAGTCCTAAGCCATCACCGACCACGGCCCAATCTCCCCAAAGGAGGTAAGTTCCCTCATCAGAGTGGGTGAACTCAGTCTCACACCATTACTGCATCCACCAAGGAAGCGAGAACCCGCTTACATATCCGGCGACTTCTCATTCCCTTACTCGTGGTGCTTCGCTGTTGGAGGGGGCGTAGCGAGGCTAATCGGAACCGGAAGCCGAGTTACCTATGCCTGCCTTAACGTAGCGATTATAACCTTAAATGAATTATCCCCGTCCTACTTTGGCATCCGAGATCAATGTCAGTCGCTGCAATATCTCGAGTGCCAAGGCCGAAGTCCTAGTAGCCATCACCGGCCACGGCCCTCCCCGGAGGTACGTACTATCACTGGAGGAGGGTAACTCGACACCCACCATTATTGTGCCTCCAGGAAAAGCGAGAACCCGCTTACTTATCCGGTGGCTTCTCATTCATGTACTAATGGTACCCCCTGCCGGGGGATGCACTGGAACCGGAGCATAATGCGATTACTCAGCCCCTCAGTAGCTGAATGGGACCCGGAACATGATAATATTATTTGATTTAAAAAAATTCACGGTGCCCTCCAAGACAGGCACCCAGGTCATCTATACCCTTTTGCCCCCGATGATACGCTCCTGCTCCCTCCCCCTCCTTTGGCGACTGACAAACAATGATCTCTATCGATCATTGTCTGTCATTCGATATGGGAAGGTCCGAAATGCCCTTTCAAGCAAAAGACGGCGGCCGTCCAAGACATCCGAATATAACTGAAATGTCCACCTCCTTTCCTTAAGTGTGATTGATTTCATACCTGCGGCGCGTGCTTTCTTCGTTAGAGTGGCTCGCCCAGATGTGTTTGGCGGAAAGGGGTTTTTATTTCTTGTAATTCGAACAGTGCCAGCTGCCATTGTGGTTTTTCAGGGGGAGGGAAGTAAATTTCCCTTATCCTCGATAGAGGAGCTCGGACGTTACCGCATTTTGAGGTCCCTCTGTTCCAATGGTCTTAGGAATCAGAGGGTTAAACCATCACGGATAAGCATTCTTAAGATTTCAGATATAATTAAGTACAAAAATGATCTTCTCATTCATTTTAAAAGCTAAGCTTCTTAAGCTGAAAGCAGAAGATCAAAATAATCGGGCGCTTGGAGGGTTAACACTAATGATCAATTTGTCTCGGAACAATACTTTGGTGGACTCGAAAAGCAGTCTCGCCTGCGGGGAAACTTTGTCTATCGGTTCGTGTCCGGGTCTTCAGACCACGAAGAGTTACTGTGAACTCAACTGAGCTGTTGTTCACACACATATATTCATCCCCCCCCCCCAAAAAAAAACAACCTCGGCAGAACAAGGGCATGGTGACTCCTCTTTGAATTATAAATCATCAGAAATATGCTGTCAATTATTTGTTTTCAGCACAGATGGGGAAGAAAATCCCGGATAATTTATTTTTCCATCATCGATTACAGTGGCTGTTCGCACATTTTTTGCATGATTTTAGTTCAATATAAATCAGGTTTTTAAATAAAATTTATCTACTTTAAATGTTATATTTAATTTCGGTTGAATAATTCTTTTTTGTGCAATTCAGGCGCTGATTCTGAAAAACAATCTGCTGCTATGGGTTGCGAAAATCAGCAAATGAAACTTTTAGTAAACAACATTTTTAATGAAAATTTCGTAGCTTAATTTTTAAAATTCCTAATAATATATAACGAATCACAACATTCGCCAATGACCAATTTCTAGTCGTTCCACATCGATGTACCAATTCAATAGCAGCAAGGTTTGAAGATTTAAAAGCTTTCTTAAGAAGAAAAGTTTTTTCTTTGTTTCATCGATTTTATCCATAGATATAAAATCAGAACCTAACCATATGCAAATGGAGGTAATCAGCATCCAAGTGCTGTTCAGATACGAAGGGAAAATCCAGTAAGTTGGGAATTTAACAAATCTTCGCCAGCCAGGTTTCAAAACACACGAAAATAGGCGTATAAAATTATTTCCAGGTTTGAAAGTATTATTGGCGTGAGCAATTATTTACACTTATTTAAAGGAAATAATTCTACTGTCAGATCTAGAATTACTGACATTCACCTTGTTTCAGATATGGAATGAATCACTGCGCTAAAGATACGCCTCGAAAAAGTGGTCGCAGAGAAGAGATTTATTTATTTATTTAAACAAAGAAAAGCACACTAAAGAGGAAACTCCAGTTACAGAACAGAACGCCGTCTCTTACCCCCGTACCCGTGACCAGACAGGTCACTGAACGATTTGATGGGCAAGACACGGGAATTTTATTTAAGAAAAACAAAATAAACAAAAAAAGGAAATATACACACTATGTACAGCACAGACATTTTCACTTTTGCACTATTAGTTCGTAATAGTCTTCTTTTCATTAGATGTTGAAATACCTTTCTTTTATTTGAAGGGGGAATGTCCGGTGATTGAGCTACTCAGTTCAGATCGCTGGGAAGTTGAATGCTAGGAAGGCCGGAAAAGATATCTGTTTTCGCTCATGAATTTGATAATCCCACGAATTTTATGCCTGGAGACGAGGTTATTGGCGACCCTTTTCAGCCATTCTTGTTCGAAGTTTGGCGCTGGCTTCTTCATATGCCAAGACACTGTACAAATACACTCCGTGGCATAGTGAAGTGCCGTGCCAATTCCACCACAACTGCAATAATCGCTGTCAGACTGGTGAAACCCTTTGAGGTAGGCAGGAAAAGGTCCATGTAGAGAGAAGAAGATAACATCCGCTCTGCTCCAGTTAGTGGGACGGAGACTAACTGAGGGCATGATGTTATAGATTTTCCTGCTTGAACGCCATTCTTCCATGAGGTTTGCCACTCCTCAAGCATCCTCTTCCAGAGGAGGCCTTTTATGTGCGGTTTAGGAAGCTTAGTATGTGAATAGGGTTGCCCATGTTGTGTTGCGTCTTTTGCCAGTTGGTCTGTTCTCTCATTGCCTATATTGCCTGCATGCGCTTTAAGTAACTGCCTACGTTCGGAGAACTTATTTTAAAAAACATAAAATATAACTTAATTACCAATGTTTTTATCATCAATATAGTTTAAATAACTGATATATATATAAGATTTAACCCAAGTTAGTATGAAATATTAGAAAAAATTGCAATTTTATACCAAAATTTGGCAAAAATTTACATTTACGCCAACACTTCTGCAAGCAAATATACTTAAAATATTTTGAAAATTCTTTGCATCATATGTTCATTAGACACTTACCTATGCATTGAACTATTATTACCTTAAAAGTTTAAAAAATAAAAGTACTGTGTCATTTATCGTAAAATGAACTGATTTTTTTCAAAATATTTCAACACACAATCATCGAAAACAATCTAAAAAGTATCAAAATTTTAAAATTAAGCTTAGCTTCTAGTTCAATGCACAGCTATAAATATATATAACATGCTAGTAAAATTTCATTTACAAACCTTAAAAACTATTCCAGTTGTGAGTGCCAGCGTAAACTGAAAATGCTAAAAAACAAGTTTTGCAGAAAACACATTTGAACATTTTATTTTGAGTAAACATAAATTTAAATTTTCATAATGTTGTTAAAACTCTCCACATTTATAGGTTACACCTTCCTTTTCCTGAAAATTCAATAATTTAGCCTTTTTGACAGATTTCCTTTTTTTCTGGAAAGTTTTGAAGTGGGTAAAGAATGACGTTTAGCACTTTTAACACGTTCAGAGTCCATTAATGAAAAGTTCTTAACAGTTTCTTGTCCCAATGACACTCCTAAGTTTTTGAATACATCAAGAAGTCCTAAATTTCCAGAATTAAAAAGTAAAACTGCAATATTAACTCCTAACGTTAAACTTTGCATTTCAACAAAAGTTTCTTTAGGTAAAATTGTCCATATCACATTGTTAAAACTTTTATTGTTGTTCTGAGTCTTTCCATGCAAGCATTTAGACAGCAAATTGCTATCACAAAGGCTCATATAGGTTGTCTTGATGGAATTGATGATATCATTTGGCAGGCCAGGAGATTTGTCCACAAAAACTTTACCTTCATGAACAGCTCGTTGATACTTACACCAACTGTCGCCTCCTTTCGGGCATTGTTTATGCATTTTGCTCCCCACTCTTTTCTGGTCATGCCCAATGCATTCCAATTTCTCCACACTGTCTGGTCCATATATGTCTTTTACAGCGTTAAATCCATTAGAGTCACCATCTCCATAATATTTCGTATATTTTAACCTCTTACATTGTTTAGATCTATCGAATATTCGGTAGGCTCCTACCGTCTCCATACTTGCTGACGATCCTACATGATTGCTGCATACATGATCATCATTATTTTTCTTTTTATCACAGTAACGGCAGTACAAAGACATTGGTTCTAAGTCTAAAACTTTACCGGTGTCGATGGAGATAGCTGACACGCAGCCGTTTAAGGAATTGTGCCCACGGCGCTGCCAAGTACCGTCTACCGATACACCACAAGATGATGTCTTTGTCTTGGTTCTCACTTCAGTAGCAGCCTCTTTCATGTTCTTATCAGCAGCACACCGAACAGCTTTCAACAGCTGATCTTCATGTCTACGAAATGTAGACTTGCTCATAAAAGGCAAGTTCACTGTACATAAAAGTTTTTTCCCTGCTGTGAAACCTTTTCCAATAAGCCTTAGGCCCAGCACTAAGAGGGAATTCAGGGTAGACTTTCTTCCTATCTTAGCAGTTGAGGTAAATCCATTCATGTATCCACACTTGCATGTTAAAGTGAAGTCTGAGCAAAGTCCAAATCTGGAATCTTCTGTCAACTTTAAACCAGTTTTAAGGCATTGAGGGCAGAAAACACACAATTTAAAATGAAAATGTCCATGATTCTGTTCCCTTTAAGTTCGTTACGTCCATTTACTTCATCCTTTAGCTCTGAAAAGTCATTCATTATCAATTTGGATGCACTTGCAGTTGCAGGTTCTTCAACTGATTGATTTGCATTTGTAAAGCGATTCCCGTGAAAAGATCGATTTTTAGTACGTTTAGTTCTGTATTTAGGCATTTTCAAGATAAAATCAGTAATAAAAAATCAAAATGAAGCTAGAATATAACTTAAAACCAACTTTAGAATTCGCAAAAGAACGTGAGGCAATTGTATACAAACAATGTGTATGAAATCAAAGATTGCCATCCCAGGAATCTAAATAAGTTCTAAAAGTGTTGCCAGATGCAAGACACATCTATATTATATAAAACGTTTATGCGTGGCGCAAAAAAAGGAACTTTATTTCTTTCTCCCTGTTGGCAACGATCAGTTTGTTTACCAATCTCAACCCTGACGCCAAGCTTTTGCTTACGGATTACATGACTTTTTTTTCGGATCGTCGACTTTTTTTTGAATTTATTTATTTAAAATGAATTCTTTGTGAACTTTTTGAATATAATTTGCGTAGAAGAGAGCAGCGTGCAAGGGAATCCCTGGATGAAAGATTTCAGCGAAGATCGGCCAGAAAGGCTTAGGCGAGCCAAAGCGTTTTTTTGTGATACTAATTGTGTGCACTATTTACTATGTGTAAAAATAAAAATTACAGAATAAAGACCAGAGAACTAATTATATTTCAGAAAAGTTCTCTAGCACACTGCTCTCGGAGAATGATTAAAGTTGCATACTGTTTGCAACGTGTATATATAGAGAGATTAGATTTTTTTGCCACCGTGTTTGTACGGAAGGAAGTGAATTACCACAAGCTGTTTATGGTGAATGTTAATGTTGCATACTTTTTGCTTTCCTGTGTAATATTTCATAAAAAAGAGTGCATATTTAAAATTTTGGTTAAAAAAGCAACAATTTTGAAAAAAAAGCTATCTTATATGTTTTAAAAAGCTAAAAGTAAATAATTATTATTTGTTTAAATTTTGAATAGTTAATTTGAGTATGTTTCAAGCCACTATTTCGTTAACTGTCCTTTTTTAGCTAAAAGGTTGCAAGATGGTTTACATGTTTCTACGACAAGAGACGGTCAAGAATTTTCTGAGATTCAAAACACAAATCACTGTACTGAGGAGAACACTGTATTTTTCTTGACTAAATAATTGTTGGAATAAGCATGTATACATGTGGGAAAATTTTTCTGAATTACATTCCATTGTATAGAAGGCATATTTGAAATTTTGGTGGAAAAAGCAATTTTTAAAAATTTATTTTGAAGATTTTGAAAAGTCTATCTTATCAGTTTTAAACTTAAAATTTTAGTGGAATGAAGTTATGTTGAAATAAACTTTTGAATAAATACTCAAAAGTGTATGCAAAGAAGTTTTAAATTTCTGATTGATGGAAATAATTTTGATTTTTAATCATCTTTGTATTATAAATATTACCTTTCAGATTTCTTTCTAACATTTACATCTGTATCTATGCTACTAGAAGACTTTAATTATAGAAACTGATGAAAAATTAATTTTAGGAGTTCGTGCAATTTCAAATAATTTAAATTTACTTTTATTAATTAATATACTTATAATTTTCTAATACTGGCAGAAACGGATAACTGTACGGCAAGCGTGTGAAGCGAGCTGTTTTCACATAGTGATCCCGAAAGAATCACGTGATTCTTTGGTGTCGGTGAGTGGAGCGAGCGGGGGTGTTATATATATAAATAAAGATTTTATAACAACTGTGCTAGGACACCCAGTGTATTCATGTAGCGAGCGAAGCGAGAAGGGTTTGCGTAGCAAGCCCCGGAGGATTGCAGCGCAATACTCCTGGGGGTTGGCGAGCTTTAGCGAGCAGGGGGCAGAGCCCCCTAGTTACTTAATTAAAGTTAAAAATGAATTCTCACTGTTTTTAGAGGTTCTCACTGTTTTTAGTATCAGAAATCAAAACGAAACTACGGTGTTTACACTTAATTTGAGCTCTAGACGGACACTTCCGGTCTCTAAAAATGAACTTCCGGTTTATTAAAACAGCTATATCTCCTTAAGTAATTATCGTAGGAACATAATTTTAACAGATTTGGAATCTTAAAAGTATGTACTTTTAAATAAGACAATAAAATTGTTTTCGAAGATTTGGTCGAAAATGGTCTTTTTAACGTAGGCAATTACCTTAACCCACGAGACTGTTATTCTTGGATTTGAAAGGAGGATTTTGAAAATTTTTCTTGCTGTTTCGTTTATGTTCTTTGAATTACAGAGTGTAGAAGCAAAATGTGCACCAAACACACAAAGAACAAAAGCCGCAATAAATGAATCTTAAAGATATTGAAAAAAATTAATGGAAAATTAAAGGCTGTATCAGTCGTCATAAAACATTAAAAGCACGGTAAGAATATTATAGCTCCAATCACTAAACCATAAAAAAATTTTATAAATGAATAAATAATTTAAAAGTGGGACACATGCAGTCATAGAAACACCAAAAGGCACACTGGGATTTTAAAAGTTGTATACAGTCATCTTAACAACATGAAAACACATTAAGGATATTAAAATGATTAAATCTAAAAAAAACAAAAAATTAAAAATACATAAAGGATTTAAAAATTGAATACACACAATAACAAAGATATTTAATCTTAAAAACACGAAATAACAATTGAAAAAATCAATTTCAGTTAAAAGGTGAAAGAAAACACATCATAAATTTAAAAGTTGTAAACAATTCAATTTAAAAACACCAAGAAACATCTAAAGTTCATCAGAGAACTTGTTTAAAATTCTTTAAAATTTGCATAAAGAGAACTTGCTTACATATTTAAACCTCGAAAATGCATTTTTAAATAAACCTTTGTTTCTTAAAGATCTGGCGAGCACACAGCAAAATGGGATTAAAGATATAATGGAGTTCATTATATCTTTACAATCAATCAAACCATTAATAATTTTATAAAAGAAGATAACCGTTACTCTTGTTCTTTTTCATACTGTGAAAAGAGTTGTGTAAACTTTAGTATTTTTCAGGCACTACTTGGACTATCGCATCCTGGAGCTACACTGGGTCTCATTAGGACATGTAAACACATGTATAAAGACATTAAGCTATGGTGCAAATCTTGCATCCAACGTCAACGATCCAAGATTGACCGTCATGCGAAATCTCCCCTTGGAGAGTATGGGCTCCCAATAGCAAGGTTCTCGCAGGTTCATTTGGACATTGTGGGACCGTTACCTCCTTCAAAGGATTTTGTATATGTACTAACTTGTTTTGATCGTTTTCCTAGGTGGCCTGAGGATTTCCCAATGCGTAATAAAATCTTCGCTGGTTGGGTCTCAAGGTTTGGGGCACCTGAGATAGTCACAACAGACCAAGAAAGCCAATTTCAGCCAGATATTTTTCGATCTTTATTTCAAATCCTGGAAATTCAGAAAATCAGAACGGTGGCCTACAACCCAAAGTGTATCGGCGCTGTTGAAAGATTTCACAGAAGTCTGAAAAGCGCTATTAAGTGAACGCTGAAAGGAAGTTCTTCCTTCAGTTATGCTGGGAATCCGTAATAGTTTAAAAGAAGACATAGGTGCAACGCCAGCTCCCAGGCGAGTTCTTCACAAACGCCTACGGCGAAGACTTTCCGCCACGATCGTATTTTTTCCAAATTCTTAGAAACAAAATGAGAGAATTGAGCCCAACTTCCTTATCTAAGCAGAGTGCATCACGTTAGACTTTTGTCTATAAAGATTTGTTTAACTCTCTGAACCCGGCTAGAGTGAGAATTCCATTGCCTCAAAACCTGGAGTGAAATTTCGCTCACAAAAACAGAATGGAATCGTCACGTTCTTTACAGAAATTCCAGGAGGTCGACACCTATGGTTGCCCGATCAATTATCAATAAAGAAAAAAACTATATTTTTCCTAAAAAATTCACCCAGGCGCCCGAAACCGCCTGAGTCCGGCTTCTGTCGAACAGGCGGTTTGAGGCGTGATAGGGCTCATAGGGTTAATTCAAGCCATATTTTTCTTCGAGTCGACGGTGTTCCTCGCCCTCTACGACAACGATATCAAGGTCCATTGTAAGTGCTTTAACGTACTAAGAAATTTTTTTCTTATTAATTTCAATGGTCAAAAGATCAATGTCTCGATTGATAGGTGTAAACCGGCATTTATCTTGGCACAAGAGTCTTCTCTACCTTCGTCGCAGATTCAAGTTCCTGTTCCCGAGACTATGACCAGAACCAGGTCAGGACGAAGAATTCAGTTTGTAACTCTGTACCAGGCCTAGGTAGCGTCTTTCAAACTCGAAGGGGAGTATCTGGCGTCCATTACAACTAGAGCCAAATTTCCAATCCATCAACCTGAACCCTGTTGTCTACGGATACTTTTTGTCTTGCTTCTACGTAGTCACTCCAAGCGAACCTCTTTGTAATCAAGCTGCGCAGATTCATTACTACATATACTAGAACTGTGTAAAGTTATAAGATTGCTACTTTATTTCGTCACGCAGTGATGTGACTTTTAATTCCGGAGTTAAATAAATAGTTTATCTTCTCAGTATGTTTATATGAATCTGTATTAATCACTCGTAGTTAATAGACTAGGATCATCAGTCCAGATGATTGACCTGAGTAGTGATGTTGACTGAGAATAGGAGGGGTTAGTATAAAGTACCTACATTTCGATAAATATTCAAGTGCTATTTTTTCGGACCAAATATAGTTAGATCTTGTTCATTTGGCCTGGGCTAGCATTTGAGTTTGACACCCTTGCTCAAGGACTACCGACGAATCGATTAGGGATTTAATTTTTCTATTAAAAACAAAATTGAAAAAAAGTTATCTTCAGAAAAGCTAAAAGTTGTGTCTATTTGTAAAGTACTTTTTCTTTCGATGATGCTTAAAATTCACTTATCCAGAAATAATGAATTAGGTGTTTCTTTATTACATATTTTGTACTTTCAAACATGAAATACCCTAAGACAATGGCCATGGGCCGCGGTCCACATGTGGGCCTCGGATGACGTGTTAGGCAGGCAGTTAAACCTTCTCGGAGAAATTCTAAAAAAATGTGAAAATCTGTAAGTGTCCGGATACTTTTGGGCATATAGTGTTTGTGATATGCAGGCCTCCCGCCATCCAGTTATTGCCTGAATTAACATCAAGAGAATGTAAACGGAATTTATCACAGTAGAATTTGGAATGAAATGAAGAAACGATCGTGATAGTAAGTAAAAAGTTCCGAATGGAAACGAAATATCATGAGGAAAGGCCGAAAAAATTCCGAAAATGGTACGAATAAGTACTTTTGTTCCTCAGTAAAAATAAAATGTCGACATGATTGTATTGCCAACAATTGGATATTTTTTTGTCTGCTTTCCCAAGGCCCCTCCCCTCCCAGGCTAGACAGAAAGAACATTTTTCTGCCGATTTGACTTTTACAATCTGCCAAGCAAAAACTTTTTCTCCCTGTGTGTACTCTATATTCTCTCTCCCCCCCATTTGTATTCGGTCTCAATTTGCTTCTGATGAAGTAAAGCTGAGGAAATGGATGGACTGACAACTAATAGCAGTGACCAAAGATCAGTCTGTGGAGTTTTAGAGTGAGAAAATTTCTTTCTTGAACAAGTTTGATTTCCGCTTTTCAGTTTTCCAAACCTTAAGACCAACTCCTTTTTTCTTTCTTTTTGAATAACGGAGGAACGAAAAGAAATTTTTGGAAGCCAAATTATGTAATCTGCAGTAGTAACTTTCGGAGCTACATTTTGCAAAGAACTATGCAATATATTATGCCACTTACAAATTCAAATAAGTAATATTATCAAACATTTGTAAAGATCTATGTATGATATTATGTTTATTGCGTGCATTAAAACGTTGACTGCTTCGTCTAGTTAGAATCACCGCACGTCAATGCTCAGTAACACCTCATGGTCCTTCCGGATCAAGAGTCACACCCTCTTTCGAAAGTCCACTGAAATGGGTCGGTGAGAAACTGACGAGGAATTAGCCATTTTCGAGAGCGCCTTTTCTACCGACTTTCTAAAGCACTTTTCAGTTCTGATGTCCTGTTTTCGAGGAGAAATATAAGAACCTAAGTTTACTTTCCAGTAGTGGCAACTAATTATTTTTTGAATACGCAGCATACATGCAAGGTTCTAAATTTTACACGCCTTCGATGTAAAAGGGAGGTCCGATAATAAAGGTACAAGACGAAATTGCAATGACAATTATAATTCTGGAAATACATTTCGCAAAAACTACATACTTTTGTTTATTTCTTGATATAATCATAGTAAACGTTGAGACATTTATCCCAGCGTGACACTCGTTTGAACATCTTTTCATGGTGCTGCTGTTTGTCAAGTTGCTCGAAGTATCCCAGAAAGGCTTTTTTTCTTGCAAATCTTCCTGATCCGTTTCTCACCAAAAATTGCATGTAACAATTAAAAAGAAAAGGCCAGGGAGATTACGTGAAGGAGTTAATCTTTTGCACGGTGGCGCAAGACCCCATACGTCAAAGCAAACCAGAGTGACTGGAACAAAGGAAATGGGAGGTCCTGCAACTTCCACCCTATAGTTCATATTTAACTCCGTCGGATTTTGATTTATTCGCGTCTATAAAGAAATTTTTGCGGGAGAATGCTTTGGGGATCAGAAGGATTTGCAAAACACCGTTCTAGAATACTTCAAACAACTTGACAAACAGCAGCACCATAAAGGGATGTACAAACTAATGTCACACTGGGATAAATGTCTCAGCCTTTGCGGAGATTATGTCGAGAACTAAACAAAAGTATGTAGTTTTTGTGAAATGTGTTAAATATGTTCCAGAGTTATAATTGCCACTGTAATTTTGCCTTTTAAAGTTATTATCGGACCGCCCTCGTATTACTAGAGATGAGTGGAATTTGTTCTCAGAGACGTTGAAGCCTTTGGGCACCTATGGTACTGCCTGATCCATGGATGGTGCGAAAAGGGCCTTACACTGACTGAGGAACAGCCTCATCTGTTCAGGGGTGAATTCAACGGAATGGTTCCCTCATGTTAGGATTAGATCAAAGCCATAGGGACTTAAATCCAAAGGGGCTCTTTCGAAGGCTCCAGTCCTGCATCTTGAAGTCTTGTATCAGCGGCTCTGAAGGCCAACAAATACATATCCCAGAACCACGAAGTTACTTCAGAAACAGGCTTGGTGAAATTTCTAAGAAAAAATGGCAAATACAATGCGACACTGGAGAAACCGGACGAAACATATTGTTACAAAGCTATAAAGTCGTTTCCTTGAGATGCTAAACTTGGCGACTTGGCGACCATTTTGTCGAACTGGTGGCAAAGTTGGCGACTTTGGCGACAAAGAGAAATTTCTAGAAGGACCTCGAGCTTTCCACCTATTTCTACTGGTTTCATGAACTTTCTAGAGATTACGTCACTTCCTACTTGCTGAAGTCACTTCCTGTTGAAAGGTATAAAGGCAAGCTCTCAAGCCAAGAAGAGTCAGTTGGAATTTGATCAGCAAGCAAGCTGGTGACCTAACAAGAAACCTTTGAGCGCTGTGTTGAGATTTATTGATAGTCTCTGTTGTGAATTTTTACTAGTGCTGTGTTAATACTTGTGCTACGTTTCTTTTCTTGGAATATTTGTAAAATAAAGAGCTTTATTTTTTTAATCCTGCTTAGTGGACTGCATTCACATACACCCACAAGTCGATTTTGTCACAATATACCAAATTCAATCCAAAGTTCAAACTATACCAATTCCATGGCAAAGATCAGAAATTAATTTTGCAACAGGATATGGGCCCTTTCCAACTTATCTCCATCGGCTCCATCTTAAATCGACTGACCTCTGTGGCTGTGCTGATCAATGAAACCCTATTCATTATGCAACGGAGTGTCCCCTAACAAGTTCATATCACCTTACAAAACCTACAACAAATCTTATACAACTATGATGGCAAAGAGTATTGTTGAATCCTCTTTCCGGGCCTAGGTTTCGTAATCTTATGGATTTACTTTGCAAGAATGAGGAACTTCTCTTCAAACCATTATGATATGTTAAACATTTCTTATATGTTTTTATGTTTTATTGTTGTTTCTTATATGTTTATTTGTTCTTTGTTATGCTCACAACTGTTTAAATTCTTGTTCATTGTTATTCTAAATTCAAAATTGTTAAAAAATCTAAGATTGTAAAGTTTTTTCAATAGAGTTCCACGTATACCCATCCAACGACAGGGGGCTGTCTTGCCTCCGAGTTCGGGGGCATACTGTGGTGATGAAGTTGAAGTCCTGTATCTTGGGCAAACTCACGAATCGCAATGTTCCGATCAGTGTCCACTAACTCAGACAAACCTTCAAGTCTTCGTCGCTTGCTGGTGGATGAGCAGACCGAGGCACGCATGACTCATTTTCGCGTCCTTTTCTTAAGGCTCTTTACATTTCGGTAAGGCAACGCAGATGCGCCGCAAGCCTCTTGCAGTCCTCCGCCGCTCGTTCACAATTGCTGTGTTCTACTTAGAGCTGAGCAAGCGCATTGAAGAAGAAGGGCGAGTTTATTTCCTCTGGGGAGTATTATATTTACCCGAGGTATAAAGGAAAACTTTATTCCCTTAAACGGAGACGCTGCAGCATTGTTTCCACTATTAAAATATCAACCCTTATCTACACATTCAAATTTCAAAAATTTTCATTTCACGTGAAAACTTACGACGCCTTGATATGTCATCAACGGTCGTCTGCCCCCTACTCTCCATTTTCGAGGGAAATCGTAAAAACAGCGCTCCACTGTACATTTTCTACGGGGAAAAACCCTAAGACAGTCCCCAGATCAAACCTTTAGACTGATTTCGACAATTTTTATTTCATATGAAGGCTTACGAAGTCAAGATATGCCATCGATGATCGCCTGCTACCCACCACCTTCCATTTTCGAAATATATCGCAAAATAAAACAGTAGCAGAATACCTCAGCCACTACAACCGCCAATTCGCCAAGCTGCAAGAACAGCCACAGGCCATTAATATTACGGGCGAACAACCGGTCGCCAAAGGCGGATAATAAATAAATAAATTCACAGTGCCACATAATTATTAACGGTTTTGTGTTCTCACATTAACATTCTCTGCCAAAGACACATCCCGATTCCGGCGCTTCTTCCTTTTGAAGACGCCGTCGCTGCTATTTGGAGACAAATAAATGTGTCTCTTCCAAAACTGCCCGCTTAATCGGGGACAAAGAGAAAATAAACGAAATTCACCATCGTGGGGATTCGGAATGAAATGACGAAACGGTCAGGAGAATAATAAATAAAAAGTTCCGATGGAAAGGGAAGGACGAGCAGAGGAGGTCCAAAAAATTCCGTCAGCAGACGAAAACGGGAGAAATGAGTACTATTGGTTCTTCGACGAAAACAAATGTAATAAATAAATGTAATAAAATAAATGACTGCACTGTGATGAACGGATTTTTTTCGTCAGCCGTTCTCGACTTTTTCTCCTCGCAGCATGGGCAGGAGACAGAAAATTTAGCTGCAGATTTGATTTCCATCTCCCTGGAATTTCTTTCTCCTTGCCTGTGTTCTTTGCCTCTTTTTTGTAAATAATTTATTTCCGTTTCCATTCTGTTTCTGATGTTAAGAAAAGAAGTGAAATAAGAGAGATACGCTTTCAATGGGAGGCGACTAATAGAAATGGCCGGAGGTAAAATCTGCTGTCTTCAGAGTGTGAAATATTTCTGTAACTTTTATTTCCTGTGTTTCAGTTTCCCAGATGGGTAACGGAGAGAAGATCCTTCCCCCCTTTTCTAACTTTCTCAAGAATCCACCCATTTCCTAACGTGCGAGACAATGTTTTCCGCGATAACCACTTGCGTGAAACTGAACTGATGCAAAATCGGTATTATGGGAGCAGCATCTTTGGAGGCATTTGGTAAAATACTGGACTAAGAATTCAAAAATATCGAAGGCATTACTTTTTGAAGGAAAGAACACAATTGTCTACAGGTTGCATTCAAAGTTTCACTGAATACATAAAATTATTGTAGTTTGTAGAACATCCTTGAACATTGAAAGATTAGCTCTCATGCAAATATTCTTTATTCTTATTTAAAATATATATTTAAATAGGAAAATAACAGGGAAGAAGCATTTATAGATAATTTATTCAACAATTTAACAAATTAACAAAGATGCTTTATACTCCATGGATCATTTTCTTCCAAATTCAATGATTTATTTATATACTAGCCACCTTCGGCGACCAGCTTGTTCTCCGGGAATATGATTTCAATTGAATCTTGCATCATTTTATATTCATGGCTGCTTTAACAACGTAACTTTAAACTTCAGATTGTGGTAGATATTTAACTCATGTTCTTTTAGTTCCTTTGCACTTGTTCAGTTCATTGTCTACTTAAATGTCCCTAATGCAGTCAAATAACTTACCGTGCCATATAACATCGAAATGCACGTTGCCGGCGCCATCTTCACTTTCTTATTTCTCTTGCAAAATATGCATCCGATTTCAACATTAAAATGGCGCAGCACATTTTATGGCCAGCGGTATACTAGCTGAATTAAAACAGAATGGAAAAAGAATGAAAACATAGCAACCTTAATCATTCAGATTTTTGGATATAATTCTTAATATACGTAATATTCCAGATCGTTTGGTTTTCAGATTCCACAAACATTTTGTTAAAATAAAATATGAAAATAAAATGTATTAGGATATTACCTCAACTTTCAACAATGAAAGAGAACGGTTTAAATTGCGTTGCAACAATGAAAAGTATTGTTGTAAATTAGGCCAAAAAATATTTTTAAAAATTAGAGTAAAACTGTAGGGCAACTTAATCGATATCATGGAAAAGGTAACTGTTTGCACGTTCAGATGGTGCAAAAATGATTTTTTACTGAAATCTATTCGGAATTTATTAAGGAAAAATGCCGAAATTTCGCTTAATTTTTAATTAATTAAAATTTCAAAAGAGGGCTCTGAGGTGCACATTCCCACCTTCCAAAGTTTGTACCAAATTTCGTAGCTCTACGTTCAGCGGTCTGTCCTGTAGAGCACCAACATTCTGCTTTATTATTAGTAGAGACATGAATATAATGCAATTATTATTTTATCTAATGAACACCATAACTGGAGTAATTTTGATTTCAACGGACGAGTGACATGTTTTGGGGGAGGGGTGAAAAACTTGGCCGAATTCATAGAAGAGCCATTCAGCTCCAAAGGAGGGGGGAATGGAGAAAAATTTAAATTTTTATTTTTCCGTAAATCCCTTAGGATTGAAACAACTAAAATTAGGC
Organism: Araneus ventricosus; assembly: GCA_013235015.1. Taxonomy (NCBI): domain Eukaryota; kingdom Metazoa; phylum Arthropoda; class Arachnida; order Araneae; family Araneidae; genus Araneus; species Araneus ventricosus. Next base: position 24,714 of record BGPR01006424.1, read on the forward strand.
GGATTGTTGCCTCATCATAAATAACAACTTTGATCTTTACGTCTTTAGACGGCTGAAATTCCTTAGAATTTAGGGGCTGATAGGTGATTTTCAGTCTCGAACTTAGACAGCGTTTTAACCTAAAGTTGTGACACCTTGTTGGAAATCAGTTGCTTTCTCTTCCTCATAGCTCCAACGATTAGGAAATTAGAGGAGGAAATGGCGCAGGTATTGGGGAGGATGTCTTAATTTGTCTGTACAAAATGACTTTTTTTTTAAAATGCTGATAAACACAAAGAGTGAGTAACATTGTAGAACACAATTACAATATATTGAAATGTATTGCACTGTGCCAATGCACGGAAGATTTTCATTCCTCAATAATGCTGGATGAAAACACTAAATCTGTATTAATAAAGAAATACCCATTTTTTTGTAAGATATAGAAATCGAAACTACTGAATAGAGTTTCTTCAGACTTCCCCACAAATACTATGAAGATTAAGGAGGTTTCGTAGAGGTTTCATCATTTAATTAAATTAATTATTTTTTAATAATTAAAAATTAAGTTCCAACGCTCATTATGTAGGTATCCTAAACAATCTCTACAAAATAATAATGGAGAATGTTGTGTCTTTTGTGTGTGGCTTCTACAGGACAGACCGTGGATCTAGAGTTACAAAATTTGCGAACATTCATTGGAGGGTGGGAATGTCACCCTCAGTTTCTAAATTTTAAGTATAATGAACTAATTAATTAAAATGCAAATTTTAGCTTTTTTCATTAACTTCCTAAAATATACATGCACACAAAATCATTTTTACATTACTAAGTGCAAAAAAATTATTTTTTTATCAATTGTTGCCGCAATATTTTTCTCTAATTTTAATCTACTCTTAAAATTCAAGGTAAACAAACGTATGTATGTATTTGTCATCTTCTATCTTCTCACATGAACCCGGGAGAAGCGCGGAAAGTACCAAAGATGGGGAATAATTCAAGGAATCCATTTCGCCATTTAAATATCAAATTTATTAGTGAAAAGATATTAATTAAAACTAATTTACAATACTTTTCATTTTTCGGATACTTTATAACAATACTCTTTGTTAGCGCAATTCAAAATTTATTTTTGTTGAGTCGTTTACTTTAATGAACATTGTTACAACAACTAAAAAAAGTGACGCTGACAGAAATAAAAAAATGTATTGTCAATATGAACCTGGACAAACAGTAAGTGGATAGAGTTTTGTTGGGTTTTGGTAATTGATAAAAGAAACAGGGAAAATTATCAACTCATATAGGGTTTTACTAAACTATTGTTTTCTATGAGGTTTCACTTTTGATTTCATATATTACTCGTATCTGCTTCATGTGCATATACATGGAGGCGGGTGAAAAATACAGTTCGATCAACTGGGTTATCTCTTCTTCCGTACTAAAGTCAGACAAATAATTCCGAATCGTAATTTACAAAATAAAGATTATTTTTGGATTTTAAAGTAAATTGTGCCAATTTACGTACGGACAGGATGACTGAACCTCTTTTTTCTTATTTACTAGGAGGAATGTTGGGCATGTGTCGCAGACCTCTCTTTCTCTCCGTCAGAATGACGCATTATTCAGATAGCCCGTGCAACTACGTAGCTAGTAACTTTTAAAAAATATTTCTGAATAATCTAAAAAAAATACTTTCTGTTGCAAACCGTTTTCATTTTTAAACAATATTTAATTGCTTTCTCTCATTGTTGAAATTATAAGGTATTATCCCAATAGATTTTGCTTTCATATTTTATTTCATTAATATTTTTGTTGAACCTTAAATCAAACTTCTGAGATATTAGGTATATAAAGAATATATCAGTAAGATGAATGATTATGATATGTTTTCATCTTCTTTTTCCAGTATTTTAATTCAGCAAAATGCCTCTGGCCATAAAATCATTACTCCATTTTAATGTTGAAATCAAAACATATTTTGTAAGAGGAATAAGAAAGTGAGGCTTGATTACAACTTACAATTAGACGTTACGACCATTGGTCAGTTATTTGACTCCATTAGGGACATTTATGCAGACAATAGACAGAACAGGTGCAAGACCACAAAAAAGTTCTAGTTAAATATCCCTCGATCTGTTTATTCTTAATGGTACCATGAATACAAAATAATGGAATATTCAATTGAAATTATATCTCGTTGAACAAACTGGTTGCAGAGTCAATATAGTACAATAAAGTGAAACGCTTAGATAGTCTGTACGCTAGAAATCAAACTACTTTGTATGTTTTCCTTCAGATTTTTTCTGTCTCTGCCATAAATGTTCAACGCAAAATAGTTCGCATGCTATTGAAATCCAACCCGATGGATGGTGGTCTGTAAGAGGGGCTAAAGAGTTCCATGGAAACCCGATTCCACTGACAGATCCGCGGTGTACAGGAGCCTATTACACGTTACTCATGCGCAGCCGTCAGAACGACCTTTCTCTCAAAATGACGAGGTCTCCCCAAAGTAGCTCTCCGGTTGCTTCAAGTTAACCCTTCAACCGCTGGGCGTAGAAAGTCGCTCAGCATTGACTATTCTAAAACCGCTCCGTCAAGATCGTTCTTCGATTTACTCAAACCGGCGTAGTTGCTCTCTTTTCAAAACCGGCTGAACATTTGCGTTCACCGTTTAGCTACAGAGGCCGTTTTAAGCTTCAGCTGATTATTTTTCAAACATAAATACTGAAACTAAACCAAACTCGATGGTGTAAGATCCTTCGTATTGAACAAGAAAGAAACGCCTCTAAACTATAATGTCGTTGTTCGTCTGGAAACCGAATCGACCCTCAAGGGATACTTTTCTTTTTCAAGAACAAGAAAGCTCGCATTCTCTTTAGATGGAAAGTTTGAATTAATTACATGTAATAGATTTTCTTGAAATTTTATTACAAGGAAGGTTTTAAGGAAGGTTTCGCTACAGTGAAATATAGTGTTCTTTTATTATTTCCGAAGTAATAAATCTATCAGGGCCCCTTGAATTGCTCTTTCTGCTTTTCAGTGCATTTGTACTTTTTTCATTTATTGCTGAGGTTTGTAGTTTCATTACAAAGTTCGTTGCTTATTTTAATTGTTAAGAGTTGCATATCTGAGAGGATTTTTGTACATATCATACTAGTTTTTATAAAGTAATATAGAATACATTTATATTTTTGTAAAAGTAATATAGGTATCCATTATAATATTTTATGTAAAGTAATTTTCATTAACCCTTAAAAATACGACTTTTAAAATGTATTACAAATTTTTAGCTTTCATTTCATGATTAAAACTGTGGGAAAATCACTACAAAATCTATTTGTTTAACTATAGTTTATAGTTAAAACAGTTTTTACCAACTAACAACATTGGCCTATTTCAGAAAGAATTCCTTCATAGAATTCTATAATCTAAACACAGATGAGTTTTAATAACTAATAATACGGATAAGGAATTTCCTTCAACATGGTGGAATAAACTATGGTGTTCTCAACTGTCAAACCAAGGAAAAGATGCAGCCTCAGGAAAACATCGATTTAGTTTTTTTATCCACCTCAGGCTGCCATCTATATGTTTCAAATTTATTTAATAATTTTTAATATGTATCCTACTACAACAACAGGCATTAGAGCGTCAGTCTTATTCTCAAGATTTTAGAAACACATTGGGTATGTGCTTAAAGGCAACGCTGGCCATTTAAGAGACACTATCATGGAAGCATTTTCATCCCGGCAACCTGGGTATAATCACCTAGGATAATAAATAGAATCACCTAATTCAACATGAATATGCGAGGGTAACAGAATTCATTTTGTTTAGATACAGATGTTATTTAAGGTATCCGACTGTGTTCAGCATTTTTGAAAAATAAATTATATATATATTTTTAATGTTATTTTCAACTACATATCATTTTAAAACTGAAAATATTGTTAAAATTAAACAAATAATATTAAAAAACTGAAATTAGAGAAAAATGACTAAAATATTTCTTTATTACAGCCCCATAGACAAATCATATTCTAAATATACATAAATCCTTGTGGAATACATTTTTATGACAGTTATCTGGTTATGCTCTAAAATCTTTCTTGTACTTCAAATAGTTTTGAGATATAGCTGAACATAGTTACTAAACTGGAATTTTTATAAAATATCATTTCGTTTTATTTAAACACTTAAAATATTCTTGATTTTAAATTGACTTCAGTTTTTAGAGGAAAACATCATTACAGAAACAATCTCAGAAATTTCTAACAATACTGGAATAACGTTTTGAAAATCATTTGTTACAGTCGACAGCTTTCCTCAAAATATCATTTCTCAAGAAACGCATTTAAAGTTTTCACGCAACTCAAAATAATGCACAGTTCAGTATTGAAACAGCTGCAACTGCATTTAATTCAGGTAGAGTAAAAAGTAGGACACTTTAGAAAGCTGATTAAACAGGCTACAAATTAGAAGTCTATAAAAGCATTTTTGATAATTTCATCAAAAACGACGATTTTAAACCAGTCGGATACGTTAAATAAAAGGAATGATGATGCAATAGTAGGTTGGTAATGCTTATTTCTCTCATTTTCTCGAGAGCGACAGCAATTTTTTATCCTCTGCAGGTTCCATTTCACAAATTTTAGTAAAAGAAAGTGCGTTTTCTTAAAATTTTATTTGATGTTGATTCTTGCCTGAGGCCTGCCACATTTTGTGTTTTTTCTTTAAAAAATACCTTCCGCTCTCTCCAATTCTGTTCTTGATTCATTCGAGTGCTGTTCCTCGGATGGAGATGACAAGGAAGCGGCATGAGAGGGAATTCCATGGAAGGGGCGACGATTTCTCTTCCAGAACGTCACTTGAATCTGACTCTCACACATTCAGCCTCGAGGAACCGCAATTACGACAAACATGTTTTGATACCAGACATGAAAGAGATAAAAAACGAAAACAAATAAAAGGGTTTTACGCCTGACTTATTTACGAGTGGAAGGAAGGAGTAGTTTTCCCAACCCCTTTTTCTAGAACCCTGCGGTCACATTTTGAGCGCAACAGTTAGTTATAAGAATAGGAAGACTTCAGAGATTTCTAAGCATTTATCCCTTCAATTTTTCCCCTGCTGTTTCCATTTTTGCCTTCCGTTAAGGCTCAAATTAATTTAAAGATAAATTTCAATAAAATATTATTGAATTATGTTTAAGACACCAATAATAAGATACCAGTAAAATAAAATGAAATTCCGAGAAAAAAATTATCTTTTTCACTTTCTCGTCTACGAAGTATACAAAGAGAAAGTATTGTAATCGTTAAAAAATTCGAACTCGAGATTTTGACGGATCTCCACGTTTTAGACCTCCCTGAGTCCGAAAAACACAATTTTGGAATTATATCTGTGTGTCTGTCTGTGAACACGATAACTCGAAAACTATTAGAGCTACGGGGATGAAATTTGGTACGTGGTCTTTAAACATAATTTATGGGTTTCTATCAAATTTTGGACAAAATCCGTCAAAGAGAAGTCTGTCTGTCTGTATGTCCGAAGTCATGTGAACAATATAACTCAAAAACTTGAATAGCTCGATGGATAAAATTTGGTACACAGTTTTATCATCATGGATGTTGGTCCGTATAAAATTTTGGGCCAAATCCATAAAAGGGTTGACTGTCTGTCGGTCTGCATAATCGCATACTTGTATCTCATAAGCTCTTTGGCTTAGATAAATAAAACTTGATATCGCGGATGCTAACATTAATTATAGATCTGTGCCCAATTTTTATCTCAATCGGTTGAAAAACAGGTGTTCAAATTGCATATTTAGTTCAAAATGCACATTACGACTGTGTGTTGGCGAGAGTCTCGCTTATTTTACTCAAGTGAGTATAGTTGGCGTTTGACCTTGGCGGAAATTGAAGCCAGCCGTAAACACGCGCTTCGGAAATTATGGCAATCCCCAAAACGAAACTTCGTTTTGACATTCTCCAGATGGACTCCTCTGATTAACCAGAGGTGTAGTGAAATGTTGTGCGATATCTATAGTAAGATTTCGTACTCAAAAACGTTAAATAAAGTTGTGGTACCTCAGCGCGCTTAAAAATTGCGAACATTCGCAATTTTTTTGCAAAATATTAAGTTTTTGGGAATTCATAAATTTTATATTTTTCATTGTAAATCACCATTCATAAATTTTTTTTCAAAATAACCAGGTCTTGGGTAAATACCCCAAAAATATTTACCTACCAACTGGGTGTTTACCCACCCCACATTACTGGTCGTATGCGAGAAAGTTTCGGGAGGTCACTCCCGCTGGTTTAAAAACTTTTTAGAAAAATAAAAAAAATCGGTAAAAAATCATTAAAAAACTGCTTATATGAATCAATATAAAAGACTTTTAAAATAAAGTAGAACCCCGGGAATAAGGATTGGGCTGACCTTTGTT
>BGPR01006424.1:31148-80603 GCA_013235015.1 Araneus ventricosus
TCTTTTAGGTTAGGAATACTTCTTTTAGGTTAGGAATAAACATTAGCTTTGTTTCCGATTAGTAATTCTTATTTTTCCTTCATTTTTCAGTAACAATTTTTCAGAAAATTAAAGAAAGAAGTTCTGATTATCCGAAATTTCGGATTCCCGGGGAACTGTATAGTAAAATACCAAAAAATAACAATTAATTTCGAATTTCAGGAATTTTTAAAAAAATAAATTATAGGGCAAAATAATAAATTTGAAATCTCGATATTTTGATTTCTAAACCTAGATAATTAGTCTGCTAACATTGAAGAGGTCCATTTCCTTTGGTAGCGTCTATGCATAGCAGAGATATTCTGATAATAGTATACGGACCCACAGTTGGGAGGGAAAATTCAGAGAGAGAATGTGAAAAGAAAAAATTATTTTTAATGACAGAACTTCGAGGAGCCCTTTTTTCCTTTCGGCTGCTGACGAAGAGTTGTTGCGCACTGTTTACAACGTATGTTTGGATCCATACTTTTTCCTGATCAGTAAACTTACAATCTAAGTATAGTTTGCAGGTGGTTCCTACGAGTGAAGTGACATTTCTGTTTCACGAAACAAACCTGAATTCTCCACAAATATAACAAATATTTTCAACATTATCCACACACTTTTGAAGCTTTGTTTCCTAAATACACTCATTTACTGCTAAGCTAGAGAAAATAATACAAGTAAACATTTCACAAATCTAGATATAATGTCAAAGAGAACCGACGCGACTAGTTCAGAATGTTACAAATTCTAATTGGTATCGAAACCTGTGGGCTACTTTCCGAAATAATAAGAGTGTGGAAGTGGGAAACGTAAAAATGCCTTTTTCTCGAATGATACAACACCCAAGTTTTTAATTCAAGAATTTGACTCACTAGTTTAGATAAGTTGGACGTGTTAAGATATGTCTGCAGAATACGTCCACCTATTCTTTTATGGTATGAACACCGTCCAGAGCGAGCACAGTCTTCTTATTAGAGCTTGCATCCAAATCGCATCCCGCACACAATGCGTTAATAGCTGGAAGGAGAATTCCTTGACTTATAGGAGCAGAAAGAAAAGCAAATAATGAGCGCTATGCACCATTAATAAATAAATAATAAAGTAATATTAAAACATAGTATATAAAAGATTATAAGTAGACAGAGAACACTCATTTTTGAAATTTTGAAAATAATTCAAATTTTGATTTTTTTTGTCAGATAAAACTACACCAGTATTATTAAAATTCATTTAATTATAATTTTAAATATGTTAAAAGTAAAAATATGATTAGGATTTGTAGCTAGATAATCATTGATTTTGAAATGCTACATAAACACGTATACTTCCACTGTTACTAATTGTCATACAGAAAAAAAAGTGAGAAAATCCTAAACTATTTGCGTAAAAGAAATTACCTACGTTATCTATGATAAAGCAGTTACACGCTGATACATAATAACACAGCGCTGCATCAGATTTAGTTCTTTAACACGTTGAGGACGGCGTGTACCACCGGTGACTCACATGCGAATAGTTTATCTGGCGGCGTGTACCACCGGTGGCTCACATGCGAATAGTTTATCTGGCGGCGTGTACCACTGGTGGCTCACACACGAATGGTTCATCTGGCGGCGTGTACCATTGGTAGCTTATATCAGCTATAGTCTTATAACACAGTTTTGTTAGATGAAAAAACCTTCATGTGGTTAAAAATTATTTTTTTACTGAAAAATTGAAAAGCTTATTTTTACAGGTAGACTATAATAGACTTAATGTATTTACATATTTATATGTTTTTGTGGGTTTTTTTAAAAACATTTTAGACATAGTGGTGGTTCACCTCCGCAAAATCGGCAAAACGTTGTAACTATTAACTTGCAGCAATATTTCTACCTCGTCGAGCAGATAAGGATTTATAACATTCACGGCATCGTTGCCGCGACTTTCTCGCAGTTCCGGAATACTTCTCAAGAAATATAAGCCGCCATATAAGACATAATACGATTTTTACTGCCTTCCGGCGGCGCGACATAGCAAAATTTGCGCCGTCCTCAATGTGTTAACACGTTAAATTCATCAAATATGGTTAACACATATTATCTAATCAGATGATTCCTTCTCTACTGTAGTTAAGAAAGGGTAATATATTTAGATGGTTCGAATCTCAGACAAGAGTTGTGGCAGCGAACGTATTAATTACATTATAGAGCACTACATTAAAGAATGCTGCATTACAATTTGCAAAGTGTAGCGAATGACGTCATTTTCTAAACATTTACGTCCCGTTGGACAATAATACTGTTTTCTATTGAGAGCGAATACAACTTTCAAAATTATTTCGACATCGTATCTTTTTATACACACTAATTTATACCCCATAAATGCCTCCCCCGCGGATGTGAGTGGCCGTCGGCTAAATAAGCGGGCACTCGCTCCCCCTGGAGGTATAATAATGGAGTAACTTGGATCCTCCCTTCAGTGATAGTGCGTACCTCCTACGGGAGGGGTCGGGCCGTGGTCGTAAAAGTAACTAAGTAGTCGTAGGACTCCGGCTTCAATACTCGAGCTATTGCAGCGGCTGTCATTTAGAGAACTCTGATGCAGGGCAAGGGGATCCAGTTTTCTGGTATACCTTATAAATGCTAAATATAGTATTATTGGTTATTTATTTCATTAATAGTAAAAGATATCGAAGAAAAAAGAATTTAAAAATAGTGGAAAAATCTAGGACACAGTCTCCCACATACCCAGTTATGGTTCTGATGTGCGCTAAATTACTTTAACCTAGGGCCGTTCAAGTTTATTAAGACGGTCCTGAGTTTGACTAACGAAGACAACAATTTCCACTTCGAAGAAAATGGCGCTGTGGGACACTATTCAAACATCCTGTTTCCTCATATTTTAAAATAAAGTATGAAATCTTAAAAAATATACCTTCTCAGGGAGAACAAGACAAAGGAACTTCCTTCAAAACTTTGCATTTACTTTCCATTATTTTTTAACCATCTCCTTTCCGCCACACTTAACCTAAACCTCTCTGCGCTTAAAAGACGCCCTCTTCACACAGTCCTCAGACCTTCACTTAAAGACGACGGCGGAGTCTTCAACTCAATTTAATCACTCCTTCTTCGTGTTTATACTTATCACTGTTTTAAAAACGATCGCGGAGGAAAACCCACCCTCCTCGAACATCCCCCTTTCGAAAGATGCAAAATTCTTGGAGCATGAATCTTATCTCTCCTTCACCCTTTCCAATCTCCCGGGCGCTTGAAAGGAGACGATAAGGAATTATTAAGCAACAAACCTCGGTAATCGAAGATTAACTGAAACGCCGGCCCGTTTGAAAAGGGGTGGAACTTATCAGTTCGAACGGAGGCGCCAGGTGAAGGTCGTACATTCCGCGGAGGGATGAGAAACGAGACAATTCTGAGGAATATTCGCTCTGAACTCATTTATCCTAAATTGTTCTTTTTTGCTTCGATGAATGTATATTGCTTGTTTTATTTAGCTCGTGATAGGCGCTTCCTGTAAATTAACTTTGTCCTTACAAGCGGATAGAGATGTTGCATCTGAATCATGTTTCTCTGCTTAATCCACTTCCTACCAGTTTTACTTTTTCACAACGTTAATTTAACACGTTCACCGGTGGTTCGCACTTGACTGTTTCATCAGGCGGCGCGTACCATCGGTGGTTCGCACTTGAATGTTTCATCAGGCGGCGCGTACCACCGGAGGTTCGCACTTGAATGTTTCATCAGGCGGCGCGTACCATCGGTGGTTCGACTTGAATGTTTCATCAGGCGGCGCGTACCACCGGTGGTTCGCACTTGAATGTTTCATCAGGCGGCGCGTACCACCGGTGGCTCTCTCTGATATGTCCCATCAGGCGGCTCGAAATACCAATAATTAAGTTCGTGTAGTACCTAGAAAAATTTCCTTATAGTCTAAGATTAAATCAATGGAAATTTAACGTATATTATAATTGAAGAAAGTTAAAAACATAGGATTTATTTTATTTCAACTCAATATTATAAACATAACTTATATTAAATTCGATAATATAAACATAGCATTTCGATATTATAAAAATAACTGTTTATTTATTTCTATGCAATTTTTTGCTGGCAGAAACATGACAGCAGTGGTGGTAAAAAAAATTAAAGAACAGCAGTGGTTATCATTGCTGTAAAATTTTATTTTTCACATTAGTCGGCGCTGCCCGATAAAGCAAAACTCTCTTAACGTAGCCGCCCATGGGAGAGAAACATGAATTGCAGCGCCGGAGTGAACGTGTTAATGATTTTTAAACATAAATTTTGAGAAATCAGTGTAAGCAAACAGTGCATCTTATTAAGAAAGGCTCGCATTCTGCTAAAAATTTGAGAATTGATTTATTTTTATCCCTTCAGATTTAAATATGCAGACAAAGTTTATCTTTGAGCAAAATGAAAAGAGATCGTTCAAATCATGTGATTGCAGGGAACATCGATAGTGAGATAGAGACACTGGAAAACTGTAGAAGATAAATGCTCTATCCCCCTTCACGCAAAATCCTTTAACTCTTTGCACTCCGAAAGATAAGATGCATAATTATACACGTGTGTGTGTAAGGATTGATTTAGCGCTTTAGGAAGCTGAAAAATATAATATAAATTATGTTATTGCCAAACATTAATTTTTTCTATTTTTGCTATTATATGGTTTTTATAATAAGCGCTTTCCAGCAAGAATGTGTAAAAGACACATCTTTCAGGATGTCGAGTCAGAGTTTATAGATTCATATATAAGAGTGTAAAGACATGATTTATGGCAATGCTACGTTTCGCATCATTTTGTAACTCTAAAAGAAAATAAAAGATTTTTTTGAAAATGTTTTTAATCTCTTAATTACACAATTTCGTAGCTTAACAAGCAAAAAATCACTTATCTCAATTTTCCATGCTTTACAATAGAAAGAAGAGATTGCACTTTTTGTAAAGGATAAGGAATATTTTTGACTTTTCTTCACATCTAGTATGAAACATGCAGTTTCATGTTCATACCAATTGTGAAAAAATCAGAAATATTAGTTAGTTGTAGCGAAAAAATTAGCTCTTTCGTCCTCTTGCAAAACTTGGAAAATTGAGATAGGTGGCGTTGCTTTTCAAGCGACGATTTATATTATAAAAACCAAATATTTTCCACTATCGAAAGTTTTAAGCGTTCCGTTGAAGAACAAGTCTACCTGTCTTCTAATCACCTTTAAGATAGAATTACACTACCATTTTAAAAATGTTGTACCATAAGATTTTCTTTTGACGCCACTAATGGAAGAAATCTTAAAATTCGGCAAGTCGACCGCAATATATGAATCAAGGTAATGTTATTCAAAAACTGGATCAACTTTGGAGGTAAACAAAACTTTGGTCAAAAACTGGAGGGGTTATGGAGAAAGGAATCGGAGATTACTCAATCGAAAATTAAATAACGAAATATCCGACATCAGTTTATTCGTTTAAAACTTAAATTATATTTTAAGGAGATATATATGTGGCGCCAGACTAACGGCGGCTCCCTTCATTCCCGCCAATTGAGTGGCGCCTCTAGCGGATCTGACCAGAATTCGTCAGTAGACTCTCTGACATCGACACGCGATGTTGGAAAATGACGCTTGCTCCAAAAGACGATTATAACGACGAGAATATGTGTAACCCTGCAGCTATAATTTCTTTGTGTTGATCTTCTGTAAATAGTTAATTATTTCATCTTAATTAGTCATCGAACTGTTATTTTAAATCATCATTAAATATTTAAATGGAAAGAAGTTGTGTTTTGTCGGCCATCCCATCACCCGCATATAGTAAGAGGAGACATATTTTAAAACACTTTGAAATAGAACATCTTTCTGTGACTAAACATCGGGTTTATCACGCACGTAATCTCTCTATCAAATTCTTGACACAATTTTATTAGTTTATCTCTATCCTTTACCCAAAAGAGAAGAGACACAATCAAATATGAAGGTTTCATTGAACAATAAAGAACTAAAACTGACATCTTTCTTTTGCTGCAGGGATCCTTGAGGCAAAATCTGTGGGTTCGAATGTGAGATAAATTTAAACCTTTCTTATAATAAGAGCATTCGGAAAATGTAATAGAATCATTCTTTAAACTTGGAAGAATTGTTAATGCCACCGATGCATTTTATAAAAAAGACCTGTTCTTAAAAATTAGTTCTCGCGTTTGTTTCTTGAAATATTTAATGCGTAAGGTCACTGGGTAAAAATAGAACAATCAAAGAAATTTATTTTTCTTCCTTTCTATTTCCTCCATCACCTGATATTTTCTTATAACAGCTATGATTTCCCCAGCGTCGATGATGAAATCTGAACTGTTGAGTTATTTTTATCGCTATAAATTTATTTTTATTTTTGTTACTAACGTTTCTGATATATTTGCGAGACATATCTGATTCTTATGAGCCAAGTCTTCTTAAACTATGGATAGCGAATCAACTTGGGACCACCTTCATTTCCACACGCCTTTTTAAATTTTTTACTAATTATGAGAAAAAATTAGTTAGAAAATAATTTTAAAGATCAACAGAAAATCATTAAGTTAGTGTATTTCGATATGACTTGTCACACATTTCGTGTCTTCTGCAGATTTAATTGATTTCCGAGATCATTTCTTGGTAGAATGGATGATAGCTGAAAACTCTGAAAAGAGCATAACAATTTACTCATATTCGTATCTAAGTTTCAAAGCAAAATAATATACAAAAGTAATTGAGTTCATGTAAATAATAGCATCTGCAAACTGTGAAATTTACTTAGAGCAAAAGTATATTTCAAGAAGAATGAGTGTTTAATTTTTCTCAAATTAATTCAAAAGCAAAAGGAAAAGAGAAAGGCGTTTTATTATATTTTTATTCGCCACCGGAGCTTTTAAAGAGTATAAAAAATGGGAGCCATATATTAATGCTGTTCCAAGCATCCTCCAAGAAAGCCGACTATTACAATCGTTGAAAACAAAATCCTTTTTCAAAATTAATTCCCCTCAAGATGATGAAAAACTTGTTAGGAATAATCAGCGGCAAGGCAAAAGACTCTAATTATAACTCGTCTTAACTTATCTCGCTCAAAAAAGAAAACTAAAAACCCCTTCTTAATTATGACGTATTGGTCTAACTACTTTAAATAAAAGCCCGGAGATTGCTTCGCGTCTGGGTTTTCCTCCAGAACTCTTTGCTAATTGAAGAAGAAAGTTGATTTATTAAACGCGGGGAGTTTTCGTCACGTAACTCGACTCAGTTGAAGAGAGACACGCGCCGCCAAGTCTCTCTTTACACGCAAAAGAAAACGTTTTCGTTTCGGTCTAATTAAATGACGGCGATCGCGAAATTTGTTGATTAGCTCATTAAAAAGTATTTGTACATTCCGCGTCAAACTTTTCCGAGCAACAATTAAATCAACGGATTCTGTCGATCATTGGATTCTTTCCTTAAGCGCGAGACAGGAGTGGATGAAGATTTAAAGCAGCTTTCTCAAAAATTCAGACTGGGATGCAACGAAATTCTTGCTTTTCCTCTCGCGTACCTATTACAAATTTGATTATTTGTTTAGTGCTATCTCTTTATTAAGTTCACCTAACATTACAGAAATTTATGATACTCGATAGAAAGTGCAGCTGGAAAACTATAAGCGGAGAGATTCACGAAAACATTGGGAAAAAATGATATGGGGAGGAAGTGTTTGGATAAAAACATGCTTTTTCTAATAATATTTTCATAAATTTATTAATTGATGTGTGGTTTGTGCTGTCTGCTTTGCGCAGTGTCTTCCTAATATTCAAATTAAAACAGCTTAATCCGCTGACATTGAAATATTTCAATTACGTGGATGGTGCCAGTGGGTGAGTACTTAGAAGATTTGAGAAATGTGATTCATGGAGTTGAGATTGGACAATCAACATTTATTGTTTAACCGTAAAACGCGCAACTGCAATGTGAACTGTTTGTTGCCGAAAATGATAAGCAACTTCCCTTTTTTATAATTTCTTGTGAAATATTAATTTGAAACTTTAGGTGGGTGGATTCAAAAAGCAGAGGGGTGCATTCAACTGAAACAATTGAAGCAGTGTTTCAGTAAATAATTTTCAAAGAGTTTTCTCATGCCCTCTCTAGTTCTGTGTCCGTTTTCTTTTCTATCGAAAACTTTCAGAAGCACGATTGAGTTTTCTTTGTAGCTACGGACGAGAGACAGAACGGGTTTCGCATTGCACAGCCTATACCATCAGTATTTTTGGCTTTCCTACCAACCATGGATGCGATGTAAAATAACGTGTGTTTAAAGTAAGCAAATGATTCGTGCTTCTTGTCGGGGGCTGGTCATCTCCCAATTCCACCGTGGAGTTGATGTTCATTACGTCGTCATTCTTTCTTGCTCACACCAATCACGTTCAATCCAGCTCAGGTGTCGTCCTCGTCTTCCGACCGCAGTTCAAAATTACAAGTTCCATTCCAAAATAGTCCTCGTGTTGCTTTAAAACGGGACGTTTACATACCTAAAATAAACTCATCCTAAAAACTTTCGAAAATATTACAGCCCAAAATTATTTTTACACCATCCAAAAGAATTCAAAAAATTAACTTTTCAGTTATATCAATTAAATTTCCAATGCAATTTTTCTCTAATTTTAATAATTTTTCAAAAATACTTTAAGGCATAATTTATAACAGTACTTTTCATTTTTGCAATGAAATTTAAATCATTTCATTGTTTAAACTAATATTTGCGTATTTCTCTTCAATTGTTGAAAGCCAGGGTAACATCATAATGGATTTCAATCAATGGACTTTCATCAATTTTTTTCCGTGAAATCTGGAATCAAAGTCCTCTAAGATAGTAAGTTTATAGGAAAACTAGAAAATCACCCGTCATGCAAATTGCCTCTTCATTCGAGAGATTTCCCGTCAAATTTGACGTGTTTAAATAGATATATATGCGAGAGAAATTTTTAACATTGATTGAAAACAAATAAAATAAACATATGTTTTATGACAGGAAATATTTTTTTATTTACATATTTGTTTATTCAGAAAACCTCTTGGTAAATAACATTCCAAATGAAGTATTTTTCGTTGTTTAATAATTTTCCTTGTATTTCAGATGTCTAATCAGAACAAAGCACTTCTCTTCTTGTCAAAACGTTGCCAAAAAATATTATCAAATTATATCATCACGATTGCAATAAATAATCAGATGCATCGTGGCGTCCAAACTATATCACGCGCATGATATACCACTGACGTGATTTACTACTTTCTATTAAAAAACGGAAATTAATTTGTAATATATGATTAATATAATTTAAAATTTCTCGGGAACTATTGATCATAGTGAGATAAATTTTATATCAATAGATAGCAAATTTTATTTCACTATTTTAGAGCTATTAAATTTGAAATTAGAACGACAATTACTTTTTAAATTTAAAATTACTGAAATTTAGGTGCTTTAACAATGAAATAATGCTGCTTAACGTCTCGCATTGCTATGGCACGAATTTTATTGTTGGTGACGTCAGAGTGTTACTGGATCACTGAGAGACAGATCTGGGCTTTTATATTAGTAATATATTCAGTAAGCTGAGTGATTATGACGGCTATGTTTCAATTCTTTTTACCAGCATATTTTAATCCAGCTAGCAAGCTACCGGACATAAAATGTGCCGCGCCAATTTATTGTTGAAATCAAATTCATATTATGCGTGAGGAATAAGAAAATGAAGTTGGAGCCGACAAGGTGCAAACAAATGTTCCATCACACGGCCAGTTTCTTGACTCCATTAGGCACGGTCACGTTGACAACGAACAGAACAAGTTCAATACTACTGGAAGACCACGAATTAAATGTCTATCACATTTTGAAATTTGAATTGACTATGTTGGAATTACTTTTTTGGAACCATGAATATGAAATTATGCATAAGAGATTCAAATAAAATTATATTCAAGGATAACAAGCTAATCACCAAAGGCGGCTAATTTAGAAAATTAAAAAAAAATATGAAGACGCTTTCAGTCTCACTCGTTATATCATTTTGAAATAAGTTTGGTGTGGAACAAACTTAAAAAAATTGAAATAAATTTTAAGAAAACTCAATTAATTAGTGTCATTATCATATTTAAAGGCAATAAATATTTGATCACGAGAATTTCCTGCCACCCTTTTCTGAATGAATCTTAAAATATTTTGAAAGAAATTTAACCTAGCAGGACGCACATCGGCCTGTTTTGCCCGGAGGATGCAAGAATTTAGTATAGAAAATCAACCCCTCGGTAGAAAAAGTTCCAGATTAACAATAGCCGCATTCAATGTCGTTTACTTGCTGACCAGAGGAATTTCAAGAATTTTTTTCCCATTTCTTATCTCAGAAAACATATGTTCTGGCCTCGGAGAACAGATGCGCTCTCTCGAAAAATGCTGCAAAAGATAGGAAATGGTTAGAAAACTGAAATTTTCATATGGTGTGAGAAAGAACCACGCAAATATATAAGAACTTTTATGCTCAACATCGTCATAAAACTGTCCGGAAATATTGGTGAAGCAGAAGTTGTTATATCGGTTCAAAATTCTTGGACATGCTTATCAATAAGACAATAATATCAATTATTGTGGAGTGCAACAATACTTATATCCAGACAATTGCAGGTAATTTTGGATGGAAAAGCCCCGCACTGCCCCTAAATACTTCGGAAGCATAAGCATTCAACTACCTTCTTATTTTCATGTTCTCCCCAGAAGAGATTTATCAGAAAATGACTTTTTATACTGTATAGTAATGCATTAATTATTGTGTGTTATTATTGTGTGTTTAAATAAATGTAATTCCCTGCGTGTCTTATTAAAAAACTAGACCCGGGCCTATGAAGCCCGATGCGCGTCGCGCGGGTTAATTAATTCATCCGCAACCAGTCATTATTTAGTCGTCAGATGAAAGACCACGTGACTTAAACGGATAATAATTTAACAAATTTACGTGTCTAAAAAGGCATATCAAAACTTTCACTTGTTCACTCAATGAAAACAAATGAACTATTTAACAATCGTATATTTGAGTATATATTCTTTTGGAAATATATCGTTTTCGGAATCTAAAAGCAGCAATATTAAATTATAGATATACTAAACGAAAATTAAAATTAAAAAAGAAAGAAAAGTATACACTATATGCCCAAAAGTATCCGGACACTTGCAGATTTTCACATTTTTTAGAATTTCTCCGGAATGGTTTAACCGACTACCATTAAACTTCGGGCATGTAAAGAATAGACAATAACTCACATTTTACATTGAAGATTCGGTCCTGAGGGCAATTAGGGGACCGTCTACAAACTGATGAAGACAAAAAGGTGTTCGGCCCACCCCGCTTCACAGAATACTGATAACAAGATGAAACTTTCAGAAATGGTAATGTTTAATGTGCATAATATTTATAGGAATTTTCGTAAACTCAGCTCAAATATTTGGGAAGATTTGAAGGTTTTCTTAAAAAATCTCAAATTTTCCATCTGTTTTTTGCTTATAACATGCAGAGTTTTCTGTTATATTATACAAAACTTATAGAAAAGATGACAATATGTTAGAGAAGCATTTGTGTAAAACTTTGGAAAAGAATTGTTGAATATTACAGGAATTATGAGCATTTTTAGTAAATAATATTTTACTGCGCATGCGCGAAACATACCGTAATTTTTCTTTCACAACTTTAAAGCCAGATATATAGGGCAACTTATATAAAATATTCAGTTCAATATCATTAGTATTCAGAAAGATATCGGCATTACAACGAGCAGAATTTTAGCTCCTGTCGAAGAGAAGCTAAAAGATGAGGGGTTGTACACAAATTGATATTTTTTAAACTTATATATTTAAATAGTTATATTGAATTTTATAGTGGTTAGAATTTGCTGAATACCCATGAAGACTTATCAATTGCGTGCATAACTTAAATTCCAGCTAATTAGGCACTATAAATAACAAAAATTTTATTACTTTAATTATATTATATTATTTACAGGATTATTAACAAATTACATATTACAATTTTACGGCCAAACGATATTTTTAAATATATTTATTTTATGGCGAAACGATTTTTTATCTAATTAATTTCTTTTCTTAACATATTTTAATAATTCTACATATATATATTTTTTATTCGTTACAAATATTAGATGTGTTCTTGGGTATTCAACAAATTCTCACCACTATTCAATTCAATATAGCTATTTAAAGATATAAGTTTAAAAAATATCAATTTGTGTACAACCCCTCATCTTTTAGCTTCTCTTCGACAGGAGCTAAAATTCTGCTCGTTGTAATGCCGATATCTTTCTGAATACTAATGATATTGAACTGAATATTTTATATAAGTTGCCCTATATATCTGGCTTTAAAGTTGTGAAAGAAAAAATTACGGTATGTTTCGCGCATGCGCAGTAAAACATTATTTACTAAAAATGCTTATAATTCCTGTAATATTCCACACTTCTCTTCCAAAGTTTCACACAACTGCTTCTCTAACATATTGTCATCTTTTCTGTAAGTTTCGTATAATATAACAGAAAATTCTGCATGTTATAAGCAAAACACAGGTGGAAAAATTTGAGATTTTTTAAGAAAACCTGAATATCTTCCCAAATATATGAGCTGAGTTTACGAAAATTCCTGTAAATATTAGGCACATTAAACATTACCATTTCTGAAAGTTTCATCTTGTTATCAGTATTCTGTGAAGCGGGGTGGGCCAAACACCTTTTTGTCTTCATCAGTTTGTAGACGGTCCCCTAATTGCCCTCAGGTCCGAATCTTCAATGTAAAATGTGAGTTATTGTCTATTCTTTACATGTCCGAAGTTTAATGGTAGTCGGTTAAACCATTCCGGAGAAATTCTAAACAATGTGAAAATCTACAAGTGTCCGGATACTTTTGGGCATATAGTGTAGATAAGAAACAGCAGATTTAAACATAAACGATGACAATACATCTTTAAGCGTACTAACGCAACAACTTCAAGTGATTGCATCAACAGAAGTTTAATACGATAATATTTAAAACACATAAAATTTAATTTAGAAAGTAAAAAATGTTCATAACGGAAGAAATGAATGAGGAATCGAATGGCGAACTTTATCGAAGACCACTCACCATAAAGATTCGAAATTAGACAAGATTTTCTGTCAAGGGTAAGATTATAAATCAAAAGTATACCCTTTGTGGCCTGAATCCTGTCCAATATATGTTTATGTTAAAATCTGCTGTTTCTTATCTATACTTTTCTTTCTTTTTTAATTTTAATTTTTGTTTAGTATGTCTATTATTTGTATCTGTATTATATTATACATAGCTGCATATGCGCCTTTATATATAATACTAAGAATTTTTATTAATATTTGATTAATTAATTTAATCAATTTTTAAATTTGGTCAATTTATAACAGCAATATTAAAAGTAGTCAAGTGACTTGTCGGAAGTTACGTCTCTCGTTCTGCGCAATTTTTATCAACCTATTGAGCTATTCCCGAAGTACATTCTACGACAAAACTAATACACAACTGGAAAAAATTCTAATGCGCAAACGTCCATTCTCAATGCGCTTCGATAAACACACATCAAAATCTATTCTGTTCCTTGAAGATGGATGGACATTCCATTCCCCCCACCCCGTCAACAGCTGGATTCTCGCGAAGGCCGAAGAGAACGATAGGATTCCGAGAAAAGTCTCTGCAACCGTCAGTAACTAAAAGAGAAGAAGTGGAAGTTACTTTTCTTCAAAATATCTGTTTGGTGAGAGGAGGAATAAAAATTCCTTTCAGTAGTCGTAAACATTGATTTCCTCCAGTTTTCTTCTGTTCGATGCCCTCTAGAAAGAGGATTCGCTTTCTTTTAGACGGAGAGTTTTGAAAAATATCCCGAGATATTGACTAGTTTGTAGAATTAGTACATTTAGAGGACATTTAACCAGAGACATAAGAAAAGAATCACATACAGGTTTTATTTATGAGTGACAACGTGAAATCATTGCTCGAAGCCTCTAGAGCAGGGTTTCCCAAACTTAAATCTCTCGCGTACCCCTTGATTCGTCTTTTTATTTTCGTGTACCCTCTACTGTCATATTCCCCCCCCCCCTCCAACCAACAGTGTTTATAAAGTAGTTTTGTCACTAATCTTAATGGTAAGCTTAAGAGTCAAATGACTAGACTTTATAACATTTACGGGATTTATTTTGGATTTTACATTTTATTCCATCTCTACAAAAGTGTAAGTTCAACGTGAAAACAGTTGGAGTAGTCTCCCCTAAACTTTCTCGTATACTTCCCAAAAAGGTGTCATTTTCCCTCTAACTAGGGTCGCCATACGTCCCGTATACTATTTGTCCCGTTTCCTTCCTAAACTCTGAGTCATTATAATTTTAAAATGACCTGCGCCCATTTTTATGATTATGTGTAAAAGGAAAATGGTAACAATTAAAAAAATTGCGTAAGTTCTCAATTTTTAAAGCGCTGAGGTACCACAACTTTATATAAAGTTTTTGAGATCGAAATCTTACTACAAATATCATGCAAGATTTCACCATACCTTCCATCTGGAGAATGACAGAACGAACTTTCGGGTTCAGGGGGTTGCCATAATTTCCGAAGCTACAATACTTCGTAGACCACCAAGGTCAAAAGCCAACTATACTAACTTGAGTAAAATAAGCGAAACGCTCGCCAACACATTCGCAATGTGCATTTTGAACCAAATGTGCAATTTGAACATTTTTTTTCAATGGATTGAAGCGAAATTTGAGCACAGATCTATAATTAATATTAGCAAACGTCATACCAATTTTTTTTATCTAAGCCAAAGGGTTTAGGAGATATAATTTTTACAAGTATGCGATTATACAGACCAACAGACAGTCAAGCCTTTGACCGATTTGGCCCAAAATTTTATACGAACCTGCATTCATGACGATAAAACTGTGTACCGAATTTTATCCATCTAGCTATTTAAGTTTTTGAGTAAAAGAATTCACAAGAACGCGGACAAACAGACAGACTTTCCGTCGACGGAGTTTGTCCAAAATTTGACAAAAACCTACAAATTATGTGTAAAGATCACATACCAAATTTCGTCCTCTTATCTGTAATAGTTTTCGAGTTATCGTGTTCACAGACAGACATAATTCCAAAATTGTGTTTTCCGGACTCAGGGAGGACGTGGAGATTCGTCAAAATCTCGAGTTCGAATTTTTTGACGATAACAATACTTTCTCTTTGTATACTTCGTATACGAGAAAGTAAAAATTATACAAATGAAATCAGTATTGTAATAACTTAGCATTAGCTTATAAGAATAGCTAAATATTAATAGCTTCCTTTTGCTTTCTTTTTTACTTATTTTGAGAGTAGGTTTAGGACCTGCACAACTTTGACTTTGACTTTTTACACAAACTTGAGAAAGCAAAATTCTGTAACATTTTTAATCCCTTAGGTTTTCTTGTGTCCGCCATTACCGACTTTGAGTTCGCGCACCCCCAACTGATCCTTCGCGTACCCCAGAGGTACGCGTATCACAGGTTGAGAACCTTTGATATAGAGCAGAAGTTTCGAACCTTTGGTACACCTAACCCTAGGGGTATGCGAATGTAATGTTGGCAAGGCCAGAAAACAAAACATAAAGTATTAAAATGAAAAAAAAGAGAATTTTGCTTTCCCGTGTTTGAATGACCTTCCTGCGCTTTCAATATCCAGGGCAAACGCAGCGAAAAACCACATGCTTCTCTTCAAAGAGAGAAAACTTCCGAAAAGTATCGATATCTACCTCGGGGCTCTATCAAGACAACCATTCTGTTGCTAGAAAATGACCCGTTCTCCCACTCGTGACGTCACATTTCGCGATGTCATCTAAATCCGTTAACACGAAGCTTTCGAAATCGTTTGGGTACCGAAATCCCTTGCGAGTTTCAACCGTTTTTTCTCACCGCGCTAATAGCCCAGTGGTTGGGTCGTAGAAAAAGGCCGAATTCGGAATTAGTTGGGGGAAAGCTGGAAATTGTTTTAATCCCTTCAGTTTAAGTCTGGAATGAATATATTAAGTTTTCACCCTCCGGCTAGGTGAGCGTTAGCAGCTGCGTGCAGATTTGTAGTCAGATAATAGGACTTTTTTCAATAATCGATCAATATCTCCAAACCAACTCATGCTATCAAACCCATTGTATAACAAAAGTTGTAGAGCTTAAAATTCTGAATGAAATGTTTACCAACATTTATTATATTCAATGAAATTAAGCTCACAACTGCGCTTCAAAGTACTGCCTAAATCGCTAATCAAGCGCTTGAAGCGAGAACGGACCACGTTATAGGTTCACCCTACCTCCAATTATTATATATACATTTTAAATTTGTTCATGATGCTTTTATAATTATTACAAGGCTTTATTTAGTATATTTTGAAGGAAAAAATCACTGTTATTATGATTTAACAGAGGAAAACATCACACGAAAGCTTCAGCAATGTTTGAAAGCGCGTTTATTAATTACAAGCAACGGATTTCTCATCCGAGGGAAGTTCTTCAAAATTATTCAAAGATTCTTCTGCATTCAGATATTGCACGGCATTTTAAATAAATTACCGGTTATTTTGCAAAAGAAATCTTCCAAAATTATGAACTGCGCTTGAAATAAAAAAAAACTATTTCAATAAAAAAAAGTACCATAAACGAAATTGCCACGAACGAAGAAGAGTAATATACAACTAACTTTAAAGAAAGACCCTGAAGGAAAGAGAGTTCCCAGTTCTCTTTCAAGTAAGCAAGTTGCATTGCACAAGGGACATTCTTACTGTTGTGGCTGATTAGTGATTATTTACCCATCTGGTATATGGAAAACACATGTCCATCATCTATCGATAGGTAAAATACAAACAGAGTGAGCGGATGCGTGGATGACGTCGCTTTGGGAGCACACCGCTTAGTCCCAATGATACTTAACGGAATAAATATCATGTTTCACAGCTCTTTTAGCAACATAAAAAATTTTCCTTAGCCTGACTTTTTTCAGACACGTTGTTAAAGAGACACACCCGAAGGAATCGAAATATAGATTGTTTAAGACAACTTTAAGATCTTAAGAGGGATTAAAGAGATATTTTCTTTTGCATCTATAAATCCAAAATTTCCGAACATCAGGATCCTTCGTAAATAAATGAAAATAATTTTTTTTTTGTGAACACTTCATATCTATAGCAAGTGGTATTGTGGCAGATGAAAGTATAATTTGCCGCAATGCTAATGAAATCGGAGTAAATTGTTTGTCAAAAACTGCTGGTAATAATTTTGCCGTTGTTACATTTAAACGGAAAAACCGAGTAATGCCTATTCGTGGTTCCACTTCCAACGTGAAAGTTCATGATGAATTAATTCTTGTGAATCCAGACACAATAGTCAGAAGAATCTTTCTCCTAAAAAATATGATGCAGAGTTATTTTGAATTTGAGCTGCCTCCTTTCCCATTGTCGCTCTTTGATGAAGGCGGACTGCGCAAGACACGCAAGTCGGTATTTTATGATTTATTTTCTACTGAGACTGACGTGCATTTCATATTCTGTGTGGTTAATGGTGGATTTCTGTTACATCGCGTGTTGTGGCAGGCAAAGAATAATTTTCCTTCATCCTGAAGAAATATGTTGATTACGCCAAAAAGCACTTCAATGAAGGGATCACAATAGTTTTTTTTATGATTACCCTGAAGATGCAGCGAAAAGTACAAAATCGATAGAACGTATCAGACAAACAAAGAAACGCATATCTTGTAATGTTATGTTTGATGATTCGATATCAGCCTCTATATCCCAAGAGATTTTTTTAATCAAATTATAAGAACAAGCAAAGGCTTGTAAATATGTTATATGTTAAGTTTCAGAAAGAAGATTTTGTTGTGAGGCAAGCTGAGGTAGATGCTGATTATCTAATAATCAAAAGGAAAGGAACTTTGGAAATAGAAAAAGGGTCACAATATGTTGTGGTTGTTGGTGAAGATATCGACCTCTTGGTTATAAAGGCAGCATCAACTAAATCCGAAAACATTTTCTTCTTAAAGCCTGGGAGAGGTAAAGCAGAAGATGCTTTATATTGTGCAACAACCCTGAACATTGCTCCACACATAAGGGGCAATATTTTGTTTCTTCATGTGTTTAGTTGTTGCGATACCATATCTGCACTTTTCAGGCAGGGGAAGAAGAAATTTATCGATGTTCTGAACTGCAACAAGTTGTGAACATTTTCCGTGATGAAAATGCATGCCCGGATGACATAGATGAAGCAGGGCAGAAAGTTTTGATAGCCCTGTATGGGGGAAAGAACAGTAATGAACTGAGTTTTAAAGTTTTTAAAAATCACTAGTAAAAATAGTTTCAATTTAGCGTCTCTCCCTTCCACTACAGCAGCTGCACTTGAACACTCTCCGTCTACAGGTTCAACTTTGGAGTGGATTTGTCAAAAGGCACTTAGATTGGGGTTGGAAAGAAACCAAACATGGATTGTTCCCAGTCACAACCCACCAGCAACCAGCTCCTCCAGTCCTTCTCTCTATGATATCATTGTAAGTACGCAAAAGGGTGTAATTTGACTTACACCTGTAGGAAATCTGACATTAAATGTTCTACAATTTGCTATCATTGCAAATGGCAAGGGTGTACCAATTCTCTAGAAGATAAGATCATTACAAACTCAGCTATCCAAGAGGCTGAAATCGATATCAGGGTGGGGGAGATAATTTTGGAAGTTGACTTGGAGGAAGAATATCAAAAGTTGCAAGTGGAGGAAAATGACAGTAAGCAAACCGACATTAATAATTATTATTAACTTTAAACATCTAAAAAATTGAAAGATCTAAAATTTTTTTATATAATTAATATCACTTCAATTATGCGTAATTAAATAATAAGTATTAAACTGAAAGTCGCTTTTCATTACGCTCTCAGACATTGTTGAAATTTTCGTGCGATGTTTTCCTTTGTTAAATAATTATAATAGAGGTTTTTTCCTTCAAAATATACTAAATAAAGCCTTGAAATAATTATAAAAGCATCATGAACAAGTTTAAAATGTATATATAATAATTGGAGGTAGGGTGAACCTATAACCTGGTGCGTTCTCGCTTCAAACGCGTGATTAGCGATTTAGGCAGTACTTTGAAGCGCAGTTGTGAGCTTAATTTCATTGAATATAATAAATGTTGGTAATCATTTTATTCAGAATTTTAAGCTCTACAACTGATGTATTACTGTTTTTTGATGGCATGAGTTGTGTTTGTGATATTGCTCGATTATTGAAATAAGTCCTATTTTCTGACTACAAATCTGCACGCAGCTGCTAACGCTCACCTAGCCGGAAGGGGAAAACTTAGTATGTTCATTCCAGACCTAAACTGAAGGGATTAAAACAATTTCCAGCTTTCCCTAATTAATTCCGAATTCAACTACCCAACCACTGGGCTATAAAGGCAAGCGAGAAGCATTTTTCGCTAGTGAGAAGGTTGCGTTGTTTGTTCCGCGATACTTTAAATGATGGCTCTAGTTTTGATGTTAGCTCTTGCGCAAGAAGATGCAAGAAGGGTTCCTTGCTTAAACACTTATTGATTACATCATATTTCATTGATAAGAGCATTTATTTACCTCTGATTTCATGAAAAACAACTGTAAACGATATTCAAAAATGTTATTTGATGTTTTATACGTGAAGTACACTCTGGAGTGTATTTGTCTTTATTAGATGCAAAATGATACAGTGATTATAGATGTAGTATTGAAAATAAACAATAAAAAAAAAAACCAAAACATATTTTATTGCGTGACAAAGAACATTCATAGAAAGAGTCAATTCATTCTGTGCATATCATATTCGAAAAATAAACAGATAAAACACTGACATAAAGTGTAAAAACACGATTCAATAGGAAGGCAAATTTATATTCGAGAAATATCAAAGATTTGTCTGTGAATAGTGCGCAAAGTCTTCACTTATTAACCACTTATCTAACAAATTATATGTTTGATTATGCTGTAAAAACTGCATGACTACAACCACTTGAACAAAAGTAAGTAGTTTTCATTAAAACAATATACCGATTTGTTTGCTTATGCTTCGAAATCGGAAAGAGTGCCCTCTTTTGATTGGTCGATCGTTTCCGCTTCTCGTACTCGCGGAAACGGTGAGAAATTACTCCCTTTGGTTTCACTCGGCGTTGGTGGTAGATCTAAATTGAAGGTCACGACTATTTTCTCGCTGTATTTGAATGCTCGCGAGCGAGAGCTATTCGGTGCGAATAATTGCCGGTAGAATCGTGATAGAGCCCCTGCTTACTTGTAGTAACAAAGCGCAATTGTTCCGCTTCGAAGTTTGAGAAGGGGGGGGGGTTACTCTCGGGAATGCAGCACCTCGTTCCGTTACAAAGACGCTAGAAACGAGGTTTTAAACCCTTATTGGTCGGCGTCACATGTCATGCGACGAAGAGAAATATTGCATCGTTTAAAATAAATTCGTCGCTTCTTACACGTCTCGTTATATTTCCCGATTATTTTTTTTATATTTCTGAATGTTGCTAAGGAATGGCGCAAACAGTCCCACTTCCTTCATGTTTTCGCGGTGAGAATTCCCGCCTTGAATGGAAAACATCATTTTTGTCGGAGATTCGAATAAAAAACCGACAAAGAAGGGGTTAAACATTCTTTACAAGATGTTTCTCATGTTTCTAACCTGCCATTTTCATAGTGTTTTTCATTTTTCAGCCGCAGTTCTGTAAATCTTTATAAACAACAGTATGGAATTTCAAAAAATATAAAATCGAATACGTTCATTATTAATTAAAAGTAGTATTTTTTTGCTAAAATTTGCCTGCATCAAGTAAGACTCTTGTTATTTTTATTAATAATTAAATTATTTAAAATTAATTAGAAAAGGCAAAATTTATGCCAAAAAGTATGCGCAATGCAGGATAGTCTACAGCATTCCCATGACTGCATCCGAGCCACCACTGGTTGATGTATAATTAAAGGCCATTATTTCAAAAACAAGTAACGATAGGAACCATGGAAAGCACACAAAACAGGATTTTAAAATTTTGAATTTAAAATTTTAATTAATATAGAAAATGGTACTCCAAGAAATTATTCGTTCCACCAAAAAATTTCAAATCCCATTCTAAGTGATATTGATCTTTCGATCATTTTTATTTACTTTTTTTCTTGTTCTTCGCCCTTAAGAGGCAGGAGAAGACGAATGCTTGTTGACTGAACTGAAGCAGATGATCCTGCGCAGAGCACCTGCGCTCCGCCAGATGCACACCATGCATTTTCCGCCAAAATGGCGCATTCTGGCGCTTCAGCTGCCCAAAAATACAGCACGCGTCAACTATCATCAAGAAAGAAATTGAGGGCGACTCAGCGCTCCATGAAAATTCTCCAAGACAAAACAGTTGTGTGTGTATAACGGAAAAGTACCCAATACACAATGTTGACATGATGTTTACCTCAATTTGGAATTGAACACGATTTCTCCTTCGCTGATTTAAACTATTTTGACTTTGATATAAACGTTCTCTGGCTCCCTAAGCCCATCTGTTTCATTTCTAACTGATCTCTTTAGAATCATTTCATCCAAAGTTTCATTATATTGTGAGAAATATAGTGAACTTTACGTCTTATACTTATTTCTTTCGAGAAAAAAGTTGTTTAACACCAGATCGAATATAGTATAAGGCTATACTTATAATGTTATGCCTAACATGGCTACCGGTTTTGTTTCGTAAACAAATCGGTCGTTGCCATCGGCCAAAGAAAAGTACGTGACACAGAAAAGAAGTTAACGTTTTATATATATATAGATTATAATTAATGGCCATTATTGCCCCAGAATATTATCACAATTATAAATTGACTAAATTTAAAATTTGATTAAATTAATTAATAAAACATTAATAAATACACTTGACAGAAAATCTTGTCTAATTTGGAATCTTTATGGTGAGTGGTCTTCGTTAAAGTTCGCCATTCGATTCCTCATTCATTTCTTCCTTTTTGAACATTTTTTACTTTCTAAATTAATTTTTATGTGTGGTTAGCACTACACAAGACATAGCTCAGAAAGGACACATCACACACAAGCCTCATTGACTGTACTACTTTATTAAAATCAAGGTCACTATATATATACAAAATAAAGAACAGTGGCGCCATCTGACGCTGATACCAAGACACAAGCAGCTGGGCGTGAACATTCTTCCCCCGTTGACATGTCACATACATTCAACATTAAAAGGCATTACAATTAAATAAATTTTAAGTTGTCGCACACAAAGAAAATGCAAAGACACTCCAGTATTCAGATTCAAAACCACAAAGCACTATACAATTAAAACTCACAATATATATACTCAATAAAATATTAATAAATATGAATCTCTAAAGGATCACGATAAAATTACACTATCAATTTCAATTAATCTTCCACAGAACTAAATGTTTCACATTCAATGAGTTGAAAAAAAAAAAACAAAATATTACACAATTAAATGAAATTCAAACTGGCATAGGCAATAGGCACACTCGCGAAATGGCTCGTTTATACTCACCATTTTGGGTTTTAACCTTCACGACCCTAATTAGAGTATCATTTCCACTATATATTTTTGTAACTCTGCCCAAAGGTCATTTAAAGGTAGGCATATTGTCTTCGATCAGGACAATCAGATCACCCACCTTTACATTTTTCTTTTGGAATTGCCACTTGTTACGTTGTTGCAATTCACTTAGATAGCTTCGATGCCACTTATACCAAATAAGCTGCACCAACCTGTTCACCCGTTGCCATCTCTTAAGGACACTCTCATTCAAATCTGTTAAATTAGGTTCAATTATAGAGTTCATTGACCGGCCTATTAAAAAATGAGAGGGTGTTAAGGCATTTAAATCATCCGCACTGCTCGATAAGGGACACCATTTAAAATTCCCTCGATTTGGATGCACACAGTCAAACACTCCTCGTATGTTAGATTTGACCTTCCCACGATTCTATTAAGATGGTATTTGGCAGACTTACTGCAGCTTCCCACAAACCACCAAAGGAAGGCGCTCTCGGCGGAATGAACTTCCACTCAATTCCCTCAGCTGACAAGAAACCCGAAAGCTTCTCATCTGGTTCTTTAACCAGCTTCAAAAGTCCCTTAATTTCCTCATTAGCACCAACAAAGGTTTTTCCATTGTCGGAGTACAATTTTGCACACTTACCTCTGCGACAAAAAAAATCTCTTAAGAGTAGCAATAAAAGCCTCAGATGCGAGATCTGATACAATTTCTATATGAACTGCTTTAGATACAAAACACACAAATATACATATGTACATTTTATGCAGGACTCCTTGTCTTTGATTACGATATCTGATCATAAATGGGCCACAAAAATCTACACCAGAGCAATTGAAAGGATAGTCAGGAACTACTCTATCCCGTGGCAAATTACCCATTAGTTGAGACATAACCACTGGCTTGGCCTTAAAACAAACAATACATTCATATACAATTTTTCTGCACAAAGAACGACCGTTTAGAGGCCAAAACCTTTCTCTTACACAGTGAAGAAGGGAGGAAGCACCGATATGAAGATTTTTTAGATGAAAATATGCAATTATTTGATTTGTCAGTTTATATCTATTAGGCAAAATTGCCGGGTATTTAGAAACATAAGGTAAATCTGAATTACCCAAGCGTCCACCCACTCTTAAAACTCCATCACCATCAAGAAAGGGATTTAAATTCTTTAGCTTACTGTTTGGTAAACTACCCTTCTGGCACTGGAGGTTCCGAATCTCAACTGAAAAACCCTCCCCTTGGACCATCCTGATCAACCTATTTTCAGCCTGGTCCAACTCTGAGGCACAAAGAGGCCCAGACACTATCACATTAAATTTTTTCACATTTACAAATCTTGATACATAACTAAATATACGAAGAATTTTTACATAACTATTACCCATACACAATAAATCAGATAAAAAAGACAAATCACGATTTGTTGAAACACAAACACTGGACATGGGCATATCAGGAACTACACCAGTCTTGAACTCACAAGAGTACTCGGATTCATTCATCAGGGGTGGTCCTGGTCCACTTGACAATTCACCTCGTTCAAGAAATGATGGGCCATTCCACCACAATTTTAATTCGGGAAGATCACGAGGGCTTAGTCCACGCGAAACAAGATCCGCAGGATTAAGATGCGATGGCACATGGGTCCAACAACAGTTCTCCGTCAATCTTTGCACCTTTGAGACGTGGTTGGTGATAAAGGTCTTCAAATGATTCGCAGGCGCTTTCAACCATGCCAGGGCGATCGTTGAATCGGTATGAAGCACAATGTCGCCAATCTCCAATCTCAGAGAGGAGCGTATCTTCTGCACAAGCTGAGCTAGAAGAACACAGGCACAGAGCTCCAACCGGGGTATTCAAATGACTCGAATGGGCGCAACACGCGATTTGCTTGCCAGAATGGTCACCTTCGCACTATTGTTTTGATAGAAGCACTGCAGGTAGACGACAGCTCCATATGCTGCCTCAGACGCATCTGCAAAGCCTTGAAGGACGATTCTTAACCAAGTGTCGGTCAGAATAAATCTAGTTATTTTCACATTTTCGATGCACTTCATGGTTGGCACAAATTCCTTCCACTCATCGGCGATTGGATTGGGCAGCACATCATCCCAATCCAACCTCTGCTGCCATAATCGCTGCAGAAGGAGCTTTGCTCTTGTTAATACAGGGCCCAAGAAACTCAGAGGGTCATACAGTCTAGCAATAACACTTAGCACTTCACGCTTGGTATATGATGGTTTAATTGAAATGGACACCTTAAACACAAAACGTTCCTGGAACGGCTTCCAACTGATGCCTAACGTCTTCACAGACAAGTCAGTGTCAATAGAGAACGAATGCTCGACGTCTGTTGACAACGAACTGTTCAACAACTCAAGAGAATTAGAAGACCACTTGTGAAGGGTCATTCCACACGATTTCAGGGCATCTAGCAGTTGTGATTGTAGCCGACGGGCAGTCTCTAGATCAGGTGCTCCACTCACGATATCATCCATATAGGTGTCGTGCAGCAGAACTTCAGATGCCAGAGGAAATCGCGATTTTTCATCTTCGACCAGCTGCTGCAGGGTCCTTATGGCACGAAAGGGTGCGTTGGACATCCAATAAGTTACCGTTTTCAAAAGATAAGCTGAAACCTCTGCATTCGGTCCTGTTTTCCACACGATACGCTGGAGGTCTTGTTGATCTGGGTCGATTAGGATCTGCCTATACATTTTTTGTATATCGGTAGTAAAGGCAAACTTGTGTCTCCTAAAGAGGGAAATTGTCTGAAAGACATCCTCTATGAAGTCTCCTTTCATTAATATGTCGTTTAGACTTATGCCCGTTGTGGTGGGGGATGAGGCATTAAAGACAACTCTCAACTTAGTTGTCAATTTATCAGGGCGTAAAACACCATGATGGGGTATGTAGTATTGTGTGGGCGGTTCACTCGACTCAACAATCTCTCCAAATGACCCAAATCTTCATACTCTCTCAAAAAGTCCGTATACAAAGACAAGTACTCCGAATCCCTAGACAAACGCTTCCACAACGAATTAAGTTG
Source organism: Araneus ventricosus (assembly GCA_013235015.1). Taxonomy (NCBI): domain Eukaryota; kingdom Metazoa; phylum Arthropoda; class Arachnida; order Araneae; family Araneidae; genus Araneus; species Araneus ventricosus. The sequence continues at coordinate 56,881 of BGPR01006424.1, forward strand.
CCTAAAGCCATGTCCTTAGAATTCCCTAAACACGACGGATCCCTACTCAAGACCATCGATACTACATATCTACCCTCTTTAATTCTAATATCCGTTGCACAAAATGATCCTCACACAAAGATGTCTCCGTATTTCCCGTACATTCCACATCAACACTCTCAATTTCCCAAAATTGTTTCAAGGTTTTATTTAAATCATCGTCAAGAATCAACCCACAATGAACGCGATTTTCCGTCACCTGATCGACACTCCCACTAACAACGTAACCAAACACAGTATTCTGCAACAATAATTGCGAATTTTGAGCATAGATCTGTCCCGGCCTCAACAATTCATAAAAAATCTCGGCACCTAATAACATGTCAATTTTATCAGGAACATTGAAACTATGTTTAGCCAATGACACGAACTTCGAAACATCAACATCCACATTAATTACTTTATTTGGGATGAAATCGGTAATTTTGTTAACCACTAACATCAATAATTCTCTCTTGAAACTTTTATCCCTATTTGCCACTGAGGTCTTAACACAGTTCTTAACAATCATACTTGCATCATTAACACACGAAACAACAGTATTTACCTTTTCCATTTTCAATTGCAATCTTTCCGCACACGCCCTAGTACACAAGCAAGACTGAGATCCGACATCCAGCAGACATCTAACCTCAACCCATTCCGAGAACTTATTTTTAACAAGCGCGCGAATAGTACTCAAAAGCACGTTTTTAGGTTTGCCCTTCTCAATTCCAGTCGCCACAAATTGGGATTGTGAATTTGCCTCCGCAGTTTCCTCGCTCTGCTTTGGAACGAAAGCAGGTGCATCTAATTTCAAATTAGAAGAGGGATTGCCGGAATTCTCACGCGGGAAATGAATCATTCTATGATGAGGTTTAAGGCAAAAACAGTTCTTTACCGAACGACACTCGTTCAATTTTTTTTTTTGGGGGGGGGAACAACGAAAACAAAGATTATTTCGTTTTACTACTTCCGCTCTATCCCATACTGATAGCCGTCTAAATTGGGAACACGCAGAAAGAGAGTGCGACGCTCTTTTACAAAGAACACAATTTATATTTTTAGTTTCAGACACAAAGATTTTGGATATATCTTTATCCGTTCGCCAATTAGAAGTAGGCCATTTATTTCCTACCACTCGCTTTACTTCACCCACGGCATTCCTATTGATTAGTTCTTTTGTACTCCTACCTCTCGATGACAAGTAAACATCACACTCCCGACCGAGCTGTTGAGGTTTAAAAAAAGATTCACCCTGTTTGACCGCAATATGAGTTATCAATTCTCGATCAAGCGTTTCGAAAATCCTATCAGAAACTATAAGATCACAGAGAGATCTAAAATCAGTCACCTTGCGTAACTGACAATAATAGTCAAAGGATGCACATAAACGAGAAGCGAATTGAACGCAAGTCTCTGATGGCAACCTCTGAGCCTTTTTAAAATTACTCAGGCATTCTTGGGGGGTGGGTTCAAATTCCTTTAACACCAACTGCTTTATCTTTTCATAATCACACAAGTCCTCCTGACTAACATACGCTAGTAAATTATTTACCCTTTCTCCCAAAATATTTAAAAGAATCTCGGCTTTTAATTCATTAGGTACAGATTTATTCTGGAGAATGGAAAAACAGATTAAACGATTCTGACTTAACAGGCACCGGGATTGTTAGGGTTTTAACACCTTTAATTAAACTTTCCAAATTATCATTTAGGGAACCTGGTTCTCCGATTTCAGTAGCCTTAGATGTGTTAACCAAATTCTTTCTCGCATTCTCAATTTCCAACTGTTTTTCTAATTGGGCTAACTTTATTTTCTCCATTTCATACTCTCGCCTGTCCCTTTCCGATTTTTCCCTCTTTTCTTCTAAAATATTATCAATAAGATTACGCACCAACTCAATATCGTCCCTATACACATCACTAGATTCGATCAAAGAATTCAAATCCACCAATTTCGCCTTGTCTGGAACCGTCAAACCCATTTCTTCCGCAATCGCGATTAGCTCATCTTTGTTAAGATTCAATTTAACAGACATTATTAAGCCTATGCTATCCACAAAAACTAAAATACACGCAATGGACTTTAAAAACTAGACAATACCATTCACTAGATTATCATTACTATTTGATAGAAGTTTACATTAAAAATTCGAACCCAATTCTGAAACAGCACAAACCACCGGCAAACGCAACCAACACACAACTGAAAGCAACTCATAAATAAAGCAATTAACATTAAAACCTCAACACCAACTAGTCCATTTCTCATCTCAATCTACAATTAAACCAATTATTTCACTCACCAAAACAGCACCGTCCAAAATTCCGAATTCGCCTAATCAACACAAATCACGTTTTATAAATCACCACATCACAACTCCTCAAACAAACTCCAATTTCCAAAGGTCACCGACCACTGGCTCCGGCTCGACGGACAAAAAAAATGGTTAGCACTACACAAGACATAGCTCAGAAAGGACACATCACACACAAGCCTCATGGACTGTACTACTTTATTAAAATCAAGGTCACTATATATATACAAAATAAAGAACAGTGGCGCCATCTGACGCTAATACCAAGACACAAGCAGAGGGGCGTGAACAATGTGTTTTAAATATTATCGTTCAAAACTGTTGATGCAATCACTTGAGGCTGTTGCGTTTGTACGCTTAAAGATGTATTGTCATCGTTTATGTCTAAATCTTCTGTTTATTATCTATAATTTTCTTTCTTTTTATTTAATTTAAATTTTGCCCAGAATATTATGTTATGAAGCATCCGATTTCAAGAACATGAAAGAGGATTTTAAAATTTCGGCCTCCAATGTATGTTAAATTTAACATGGAAAGTTGTACGCCCCTCCCCCCAATTTTTTAAATCCCATTCTAAGTCATATATTCCCATTTCTTCCTTCGTCCTAAATAGATGTTCTTCCGAATGAAATATCCCAGGATTTATGCGAATATTAGGAAATCTCCAAACACGTTCATCGGGCGAATCCATCAACCGAGCACAAAAAACAGGAAGCCCCCAACCAGCGCAATAACCAATAAATTCAGTCCGACATCGACGCAGCACCAATGAGAGGAGCGGAATTCAGTCTCACTCCACTGTTTGTGGTTTTCCGGGACCAATGTCATTACTTAGAGTGGTTTTAGCTATAGGTCTAATTCTTCCTCCAAATGGAGCAGCAAAAACGCCCGAGGTAAAAAGGAATCATTTGTTTCGGGATCCAATCCGGGCGATAAATTATCCGGCAGCTTCATCCGGGAAGTTATGAATGGGTTTCGGGATTAAACACGCGCTGTTGACACGTGAAATGAATCGATTAGAGCCGTTGCCATCCCTCGCTATGTAAAAACGGAGGATTATTGTAAAACCTCCTCCAGCGATGAGAGAATGGAAAGATGGTTGGCTGCTTTTACAAAAGTGGAATGATGGATATATCTGACTTCAGAGCAAGAAAAATCCATTATGGAAGTTTAACATGCTGATATATTTTACAGCCCTGAAGATTTAGGGATGTTTCCACAAAATTTTATCAATCCCAGATTGTTATTAATGAGATTGTGTTTTAATTTACGTTCCCTTTTTCGAAGAGAAGTTCTCCTTCACTTTTTTTGATTAAATTATAAGAAAAGGAAAGAGAGAGAGATAACAAAGGGAGGAATAAATTTCTTTTCAGTAGGTCAAATATTTCTACAGCGGTAAGCAATGATTGAAATTCAGACATTATAATATGCCAAGCATATAATATGTGCTATTCTAATATTTCACATACACTTTTAATATTTCACGTACATTACAAAGCACCGCATAGAAAATTCATGTTTTATATACAAGGTGATTAGAAAGAGGTCCAGAAAAACTTTAGGGTTAGACATATATAAAGGTTTAGCCGCCATTATCCGGCTAGCTCACAGGAAGTGAAAATGACGGTTAAAATAAAGTTGGGCAAAGTTGAATTAAATGAAATTTATTTGTTCACACATCTTCCACATAGAATTATTCTGGGTTAACTAATATTACATTACATATATACAACTCGCTTAGCATCGCTAGATTTGTTCGTCCGGTGAGAGGAAAACCAGTCAACCTCCTCGCACGAAGGCTCAAGTCCCACTAGTCTCTCTCGTTCCTCTCAGGAAAGTCAAAAGTCTTTGCAGCGCCATCCACCGGCAGGAGGGCGAGACAAAATGTCATTGTCACAAAGTGAGTTTTGCATAGTCACATGTAAGTTAGAATGCCACAAGAACAGGTTTATCTGGCCTAAAGTGAATTGGACAGTTCGAATTATAATTATTCCAATAAAAGATGTAGAGTAAGTACGCTGAAGTTGTAGAGAAGTGCTGATTTGCGCATAGGGGAACTCGATCTGAGAGTGGACATCTGTGTACGATTGCGAAAGAATTCGTTTCCTCACTGTGTTGCAAAAGGTTGTGTGGAGTTGGATCTTTCACTCTTCACGAAATCTTCCATGCAATACTTTAAACTGTAATGTTTCCTTCCCGCGAGCTTAATTCCCATGAGAAAAAAAATGCCGGCCCTTTTGATACTGGCGGTAAACAGCAGGAGAGTTGCACCTGGACATCGCCAACGAGACGGGCGCAAGAAGAAGGACTTCACACAGAGGGCCGCCACAATGTCGATGAATAAATCACTGTCAGCGCGGACATTAGCGGTACCTTTTGGTGATTCCTGAATAGGCCGGTGGTGACGAAACTCAAGGACCTTCCCAGAATAAGAGGTGGACCATTCGGAAGGTGAGTTGTTGGTCAACCAGAGTACGATTATCCAGTGAAGGGAAAGATAGGAGGGGCTTCACCACTTCATCCACCCCCTGAAGGAGTGAATAAAAACTGAGGAACGGAGAGAAAAAGGGGATTGGAATTTGAATTCCTTTGGAGGACTCTCGAACGAGTTCAGGCTCCGGGGTACCGAAGAAAGCTGTGTGATCAGCGGATTGAAAGTCCCGACTGAAGTCGGACTTTGATAGACAACCCCGAGGAATCGGCATCCCCGAACTCTCGGCTCTTGAACTTGCGAGCACTCTTGGTAGTCTCGTGGTTTGGTATCACGTTGATCGGTGGAAGTTATCCATCCGATGATTGCTAGTCTTTCTGGACTAATTTCTCATGGAACTTTGACGTTTTAGAACTATGATTTGTTTGTTCCTTTGTAAATAGTCATATTTAATCAAGACTTCTCTGCGAGAAGTATCTCTTAATTATTGCTGTAGTGAATAAAAGTACTTAGGCCAACCTAAGCTTGAATTATTTGGTCACCCCTACATTAATAAATAGTTGTGTCAATTCAAGTGGGGCGATTGGTATCATTTCAAACCATCACACCCACATGTATTTGTATTATAGTGAAGGTTGGCTCTGTAATCAAGTTCGACACATCTGTGCATTACTGTGGGTTTTAAAATATTTCCTTAGTTAAGTAAAATTTTCATTCTGTGATGGACATCCACTGCAAAAAGCACCCGATAAAACAAGGCACTTTTATAGAAGGTACATATGTATCGAATACAAAGCCATAGGGAATGTTCGTGTATAGGATTAGTGTTCGTCCTAGTAGCGATAAGTGGAGTTACCCCCGTCCAACCAAAGCGTGCAGAGTCAATTGAAGAACGATCGCCGCAACAGCTCGAATACTAAGGTCGGAGTTCTAACGGCCATTAGCGGCCACATCCTGGCCGATGAAGGAGGTACGTATCGTCATCTGTGGAGAACAACTCAACCCTCTCCATTACTATACTCACAGGAGTAGCGCGAACCCGCTTACTTATGCGGCGGCTTCTCATCCATGTACTCTTGATGCCGAGGGAGTGTTCATCGCGGGAAACAAACACCTATTTAAACTCTCGCTTAAGTTTGCTAGTTTTTTACATGATGCATTACGAATCTGACCGACGTTTCATTTACCTTCCGCATAATACATTGCTCGCACAAGTCTTTGCATTTAAAATAAAATCTTTCAGAGAAAATATCCTTTCACTATTCTTGTTCATAACAGATTTAACTTTGTTAAACAATAAACGATCTAAGGCAAATTTTTAATCTTATTTTAGACAAGCCATTTGTTAGATTAGTAACATCGGAAAAGTACCGAAATAAAACTATACTAATTAAAATACTTAAAAAATATTCTAATTACTCATTTACAAAAAAAATCAGAGGCATTTTTCTAATGCAAGTTTATTGATCGAATTTAATTTTTGTAAGGATTTCCTACTCCAGATTAAATCGGTTAAACGAAAGTTCGGTACGGCAGACTTCGAAACAAAGGCACCAATTAATTTAAATCACAAAATGTGTGGTTCATTTCTATTACAATGGAACTTAACGAATAATTGACGAATCAAATATTTGATCCGATTGAGAATAATCTCTTAAAATCCACTATAATATTAAAATAACTCTATTCTTGCCTATAATACAAGTGCATTAGTTTGTCGGATCTTAATCCAATTGACTAAATAAGCATCCAGACACTGAAAATTAGCAGAATCTTACAACTAGATAAGGAAAATTAACACAAAAGCTGAGACCTTCAGTTGCTCTGTCGCCCGTTTGTTCTCCGCCTTTCATTCTGAAGAAGTCGATAATGCCCCCCCCCCTTCCGACGAGAGAGCCAACTCCACTTATATCCACGGAGGAGAGATTTTTACCCCAGCATAAAAATTCAGAGAAAGAATCCGCATCTTGTAAGGCCGATGCACTCTACGTCACGCAAACAGTATTGTTTCGCTCTACGCCATTCCATTTTTAATCCATCCGTTTAGACCGAACATTCACGACCGCTCCACTCCACGCAAATGACGTGGTGCCGCGTGATGGCATTCTTAGCCTATCCATAAATCCAGTAATTCACGACCACTCCACGTCATACAAATGACCTGGTGCCGCTCCAGGCTATTCCATTTTTAGTCCATACATTAGGCAGATCTTCCACGATCACTCTATGCCAAGCAAATGGCCGTGTACCGTTTCACGCCATTCCATTTTTAGCCTATACATTTAAACCGGTTATTAACTATCACTCCATGCAACGGAAATGGCCTGTTACGACTCCACGAAATTCCATTTTTTTAGCTCATCCATTTAGGCCGGTCATTGACGACCACTCCACTCCATGCAAAAAGCGTGGTACTGCTCCACACCATTTCATTTTTAGCCTATATATTTAAACAGGACATTAACTATCACTCCATGCCACGGAAATGGCCTGGTACTACTCCACGCCATTCAGTTTTTAGTTCATCCATTTAGACCGATCACTCCACGCCATTCTGTTTTTCAACCCATGCATTAGACTGTCGTTCACGATTACTCCACGCCACACAATGACGTGGTGATGCTTCATGTCGTTCCACTTTTTAGCGATGCAACGGAAATGGCCTGGTACCACTCCATGGCATTCTATTATTTTAGAACATCCATTTAGGCCATTTATTCACGATCACTCCACTCCAGGCCATTCACTTTTTAGCTCATCCATTTATACCGATGATTCACGACCACTCCAATCCACGCTATTCCATTTTTTAACCCATGCATTAGGTCGATCGTTCACGATTACTCCACGCCACACAATGTCGGGTGCTGCTCCATGTCATTCAATTTTTAGCCATCCATTGAGGTCTGTCGTTTACGATCACTCTAGGGCAGGCAAATCCATCCACGGCCATTCATTCGGATCCCTTTTGTGAACGGCTCACTGCAATTCACTGTTTCCTCTCGCCCCACGCTCGTACTCCCCGATGTCCACATTCTCGGACCGACAGCGTCCACTCAATGGTGCGGAGTTATGGAAATTGGAAAGGGTTGCACATCCGATCTTATTCTCCCCGCCACACCGACTCTGGCCTGTTTACCACAATGAAGATTGGTTTTGGTCAGGATTGATCGGGTTTGCTTGGCGTGGAGTCGTCGTGAATCAGCGGATTATGCTGGTCATTCGCGACCATTCACGATCTCTCCATTTTGCGTGCTGCTAGGTAGGCCATTCCCATCGCTATTTTCTGTAAGATAGCACATGGTGTTCTAAATGACCTCCTCTGACCATTTTCATCACTTGACGCATGGTGGTCACCTGACGTGGCCGACAGGAAAATAGAAAGCGTATTTATCTGGATATAAAATTATTGGCGCTTCACAGTCTTTTGTATAAATACGAGATACTTTTCCTTGAATTTGTTAACATATCAACGAAATGTGACCTTACAGACCAAAGGTAATGAAGTTATTAATTTAAGATTTGTTCTTAGTTTTTATGAAAATGTGATAAAGGTAGGCGACCATCTTGTTCGCCCATCATTTTAAAAGCATTAATTTCGTCTATGAATCCAATATCTTGTAATTGCGTTATATTTCATAGCTATCACGAGTTAGTTCGAGTATTGCGTTATAGCTAGTCGTTATATTTCAGTCAAGTAACGAATTGGCAGTTCAAATGCCAGCTACCAAAAAGTTAAAATGAATTATTAGAAGAAATAATTCTTATTTATATATCGATATAGACATATTATATCGATAAGAAAAACTGCTTAAAATGTAACCTCTTCCAAAAGTTGTTCTTATCAGTCACACAAGCGGTTGTCAAAAGGCCATTGAGCGACAGCGCCTGTATCACAAATATATGTGTTCAACTGTAACCAATTTCATAACAAATGTATTGAAATGTGTTATTTCTCATAAAATAACTAGTCATTATTCATCTTTTCGACATTCAGTTACGCCCTTTGGCCCTGTAAATCCAATCGACACCCATTAAGGCCAGTATGTGTACAACTACACTCATCCAAGGAAGCCCTTGCGCTCTGTTTCCAATGGACAGATGGACAACTTATCGGAAGCAGGGAGATATGTGTGAGGTCAATCACGTCTCAGTACCTGGAGCAGGGCATGCACTTCCTTCCACGTGTGCCCATCCAACTGACAGGCAACCCTTTGGGTTCGGAGTTCGGGTTTATACAGTGACGTTAATGTTCAACCGTAACACCAACGTTGTTGGTATTGTTTTTGTAGGAAAGACTGGATTGTCATATTCGCGGTAACCACTCGTGCACGATAATCGGATGTCTCTAATTGGAAGTAGTGTCTTACACCCTATGGGTAGACTTCGTCGGCGTGGGCAAATAAATCGTCAAAAAACAACTAAAATTTTGGCTTAGAATTCGACTGAATCAAAAGGACCAAATAGAGAATTTTATGGCTTGTGCTCAACAGCCACTGTGCGCAAGTACCACAGAATCGAATAAATTTCCCAAATTTGTCTCCTTTAGATTGATAAATGGAAGGAAAAATATGTTTTCCTTTTTCTGAACTTCTCGCACTAACTTTTATGTTTCCTTATTCCCTGAGATGCAGAACTTAACTCGAAGCTTCAAGCAGCGCTGTCCATCAAAAAATTAAAATCAGATATCAAAATTATTAAAGTTTAGTTTGCGATAGGAGTTCCTGCTTCAAAAAGCAATTATGGGAAAGCAAAAGATGGACCAAAAGTTGTTAGCAGCCCATTTATTTCCCAAAGCACCCGAAATTGAACTTCTTTGTCAAAAAACTTTATTCCAGAAGATCCGATTATAGATTTCAGTCTTGGATTCTTCTTCTCGGAGTATAGCTCCTAAGAAATTACCGCCTTCACTTTTTCGTTGCGAGAGTATTTTTTCCAACTTGCTTCGGGAAACGAATTAACGAAAAGTGAATTAGCAAATAAAACCCAAGACGATAAATCTGAATAATTGAGCAGGACTCGCGCGAGGAACTATCGGTTTTGGGCCATTTCTTAATCAACTTAAACGAATCCCGCGCTCTATCTGCATCCATCATCCGGCCGCTTTAATTACTTTCGAGAATCGATTCGACTCCCACAAACGCTGAAAAAAGCGCCTGACGAAAGGCGATACAAGAGATGAGGATATTTATCGAGATTACTCTCAAGAAAGGCACGATTTAACCTTTGTCATTCGCGCGAACTTCTCTATCAGGCAATTAGGAAGAACCAGTGGCGGTTCGTCAGCTCGGAAACAAGCAGTGCTGTGAAAACTTTCACTAGTACTGGATTTTGGAACGACTAGCTGATCCCGCGCATACCATGATTTTCCTGCTGCTTCTGGAGCCAAACTGGCGATTCAGTGCACAAAGAAAATTCGCCAAGGCAAAAAGAAAGACGCCAAGTGGCGTGCGAATAACAGAAAAGTACCGAAAATAAAATGTTCATAATGGCGAGTTCCAGAATGTTCACCTCAATTTGTGAATTGACTTTATTTTATATTCTCTGACTTAATCCATTTTGACGTTGATCTAAAAGTTCTCTGGCTCGCCTAAGCCCGTATGCTTCATTTCTAACTGATCTATTTTGAATTATTTCATCCAAAGTTTCATTATAGTGTAAGAAATATTGTGAATTCTTCATTTTAAACTTTATTGTTTCGAGAAAAAAAGTTATTTTACACCAGAACGAATATAGCAACATGCTACGACTATGAAGTTATGCCTAACATGGAGAAAGCTAACATCTTTGTTTTGTAAACAAACCGATCGTTGCCATCGGCATAAGAGAAACTAACCTCTTTTCTGTGCCAGTACATTAGCGTTTTATTTATATAGATGTTCAAATCTGGCATAAGGCGATCTGAGCTTTTAATATTCAAAATACTAAAACCTGTGAAAATACAATTTATTGAAGGTCTGCAGCGTTCAGATTTTCTTAGAATCCTCTAATAACACTGTACAACAAATTTGAACTTTTTTTCTGTCCTTTATATGAAACTATGTGATTCTGTACAAACAAAAGGTGCTTGATTCATATATCAAAACCAAAATGGTCCATCACGTACCGTTTTTGTAGGATACATACTTCTTATATTTATACAAATTGGTTACGGAAAAATATAACAGAGGCTTGATTATAGAAAACACAAACAGTGAAATGATTACCTTTAAATGATTACTCCGTCCAGAGCTTTTACAAATGTTTCCATCAAACCGAGTTTAATGTGCAATGGTGGAAGAAAGACACATTGCGGATTCACAAGTGATTCATGTGATATGTTTTTGGTGCCAGGAATGAATTTTTTTTCTTGGAGGCCACTTTTTACGGATGTGGCTTTTTGCGGATTTTTAAAGCTAAAATGTGGATTTTTGGAAAAATGGTGCGTGGTAAACAAAAAATAATTATAGATTCGTTATTTTCAGCCAAAAACATACAAGAAACACATATTTTCATCTAAAGGATATTTTTCATGTTGTACAGTGTAATAATGATTGCTCTTCAAAACTTGTTTCCGACGAGTGTTTTCTACCAATGGAAAACGAATATTCAATAAACCAGACACGTTTCTTTTGAGGCATCATGAACTGAAATAGAAACCCATAAACAGCACTTGGGAGAAAGCGAAGAAAGGCCAAATGAGAAAGAGAAGGCGAAACCCGGACTGTAATAACCACAGCATCTGGTGCTTCTAAATTCAGAGGGAGAAAGGGTTCATTTTCTTCTCCCGATTCATCGCTTAGCGTTGTTCAGTGCCGGAATTCATATCCTTCCGAGGCACAAATCTCTTTACAGCTCTATCCTGTGTCTCTATTACTTGTTGATTGATTTTCCGACTTTCTTTTACGTTTCTTAATACATGTTTTGCCATTTTCGTTGATCATTGAACGATCAAAGCGGAAAAGTAATTAAGCAAGAATAAAAACGTAAATAAAAGCTTTTAAAATACTTCAGCTACTGAAAGAAATTCCCGGCTGTTAATCACTCGAGTGAGTGCTGGTCCTAAGGAAGGCTCTTCTTCTTCATCTTCCAACACATGGCAGGAAGCAAATGATCTCAAAGCCAGATCAAAGATTTTATTTAAAACTTGCTGATTTTGCGCAGAACACCTGCGTTCTACTCTCTACTCATCGGAATTAATACATACAGTGGCGAATCCAGGGGGGGCTATTGGGCTACAGCCCCCCCCCCCAGAGCCAAGCCAGAATTCTTGATTTTATTTAAAATCATCACAACTGTTTTTTCTTTATTTCCCTCTTTAAAAAAATAATGAAAACGTTTGAACATTGCTTTGTGGCTATACAGGCTCGAAAATTTTCCTACTTTTGTTGTCATTTCACTTTTATTTGTAGTTTTGACGCGGTCGAAGATATTTTTTGGCTAGTTATTTCATTGTAATTTTTATTAAATTATCGAAAGTATTGTATTGTTCTTTTTGATTCTTGTTGTCAGGTGAGTAAAGTCTGTAAAATTAAACAGTTTTGGTTCACTTTAGCCTTGAGGTTTGACATTCGTCACGACAATACAAAATTTTTATTCCCTCAGCCCCACCCCCCAGACCCGAATCCTAGATTCGCCACTGAATGCATATGTTGTGAAACATTACGCAGTGTTTACAATAGTAAAAATATAGGTATGGATTTCAACGTCATACACTGTAAAAAAATTCCCGTAAAATTTACGGTTTTAAATTGGCAGCTGGGTTGGTTGTGCAAAACCGTAAAAGTTACGAAGTAAATCCGTAGGCACAACGGTTTTTTACCATACAAGAGCAAGTTTTTTCCGTAAAAATTACGAGTAGTATGTAGCGTAATATGGTAGGTGGAAGGGGGAGTTGAGTCGTTTTTCTCCTTCCGTTCGAGTTGAGTTGAAACGTGCTGATGTGAACTGAAGTGAGTGACGTCATCTTTCCAACTTAGAGATTTTCTTTATTTCTCGAATTATCTGGAAAGTCAATTAATTAGAAATCTTAATTAGTCGAGACTTAATTATTATCAATTAGGAATATTAATTAATCAAGGCTTAATTATTAATTTAAATTAATTTTTAATTGAACTTACTTGGATGATTTTGATGCAGATGGTAACAAAACTTCAAGCTCCACCGAGCCGGGGATCGAACTCGCGTTCATAGAGTTAGCAGACAGTCGCTGTAACCACTAGACCACAGGTGACATAATGGAATATGGGCAAGTGTAGAAAATAACCTTAAATTGATTTAAGAAAAGAGAAAGTTATCGTATGTAAAGCAATACCGTATGACGAAAAATAGAATTTGATCTGACGGTTTTAAACCATTTATGGCTGGAGAGGAAAACGGTGAAAAACCGTTTTGTGAACAAAACAGCTTTAAACCGTCAAATATACGGAAAAAATCCGAAAAAAACCCGGATATTTTTTACAGTGTATACAATGAAACTCCGCTGTACTGAACTCTTAACGGACTGATCGGAAGTTGGTCATAACCGAGGGCTCTCTATATCCGAATTTTCCAATATTGGCTAAACAGAATTTATTATACTCCTTTAACACACTTTTGCGTTGAACAAATTAATTACATTGAATTACAATTATTTATGGGCAAAACATAAATTAAAATTAATATTTTTTTTAAAAAAAATAAACGAGTGAAATAAGTTGAACGTACATTTATTTCTCTAAAGTATGAAAATAAACAGTGTTTTTTTGTTGAAAGCACCTAGGGAATTTGAAAAAAACATTCGTCTTATCAGATGGATAAAGGGCAGCTAAAGTGGTAAAAGTAAGATTTAAACGATATCTGTGTATTTTCTAGAAAATGACTCGTCCCGTAAGCCTAGTGTTAAACTAAGGGTCAAGACACGCAAGGAAAATATTTTGCAAATAATTAACTTAATGCATCCCTCATTAATTATATTCTAAAAATGATTCAAATTTATGCACAGATGCCTTCAAGTGCTTTTACCCAGAATACATTCCCCAATAATTACACGGTAAAAATGATTCAAATTTATGCGTAGATGCATACAAGTGCTTTTATACATCCCCCATTAGTTACACTCGAAAAATGATTCAATTTTACAAGCATCCTACAAGCAGTAAGAGAGCAGCCATTTTACACGAGAAAGGAGCCTCTCTCTTCTTCTCAGCCCGAACTACACACCTTCCTCTATAAAGGGCTGATCCAAGGGCTGGTATTTCTGAAAGCCCCTCGCGTTCCTGTCCCCAGGAAATGGACGTCTTTTCTTTCGTTAGCGATTCAGATCTTGTCTTTGAGATCCTTCTCCTCTCCCTCCGAATCCCTTCCGCTTTTTCAATTCGACCTCTGGTCAGTCTAAAAGTCCCTGCCTTTTCACGTGAACACGGGAATTCGCTTTTATCGCCCCTCCATCCCTTCCTCCTTCCCCTCGTTCCAATAGTGAAAGGAATCGATTTCTTCTCCACAAAAGAGAAGCAGTCAAAAATTATTTACAATGGGTGGGTTATTTTGCTGATGGGTTATTTTTCCCTGGAGAAGGGAAAGCCGTGGTATCTTCGGGCATTGCCGACGAGAATGGTCGCATTGAGCGGGCGATTGAAGCGATGTACTTAGACCTGATACTGGATAATAACCTGGCATTCCGTGGGCGAGCATGATGAACAGGCAATTATACGTAGGATATATAAAAATAAACTGGCATGGGATGTGTCATTCAAACAAAACACATAGCCCTTAATATTTCCAGCATGTTTTTCCTTTAACCCTTTGAACGGCAAAAATATTTCAGCTGAAATGCTTTAAAAACGGCTTGTCTGTAGCTAAATGGTGAACACAAATGTTTCGGAACCGGTTAACGGGTAATAAACAGGGAGCAACTTTCTATGCCGGAATCGGTTTAAGAGTATAATCAAAGAACGACTTTCTGCGACGGAGCCGGTTTTAGAATAGTCATCAGAGAGCGACTTTCTACGTTTCAGCCGGTTGAAGGGTTAAGGTGTGAACTCCGCGAGAACGTTCAAGGGGTGTGTGGCGACTCCTGAAGTCCGCACCCGTAACTGCGGAACTGATCTCTGGCAGCATTATATAACTGAGAAAATCGAACTGTGAAGCAATCTCGCTGAGTCTGGCTTGCGCATGTATTCCAGTCGCGTTGGAGCTGTGTTCATGCAGTTGCGAATTCTGTGTCTACTTCATCACGTTGTACTTACTGCATTACGTTCGCATTTACTGCATCTATGTTTAATCTTGTTTTAACCTGTTTTTAAATGTTGATCTAAGTTACAGTTTTTCAAGCACATGAATAAAAGAATTCGTTAACGCTGGAATACTTTCTTGTGACCCTCCACGATGCCTTCTGATTAAGAGTAATTGTCGGTGTGTTATAACCATTTGAACCCAGACAGGTGTACGACACCCCACGCCACATAAAATGCGAAAAATACTGACTTCCCTTTAGTTGAAATTTGTGAAATCCATGTTAGCTGCCTTTAAGGCCACATTCAACGGACGGAAAGTGTTTCAAGAAAAATTCTTTTATTTTTTATATTGGAATTCAACATAAGGGGTGTGGAACTCTCCCTTGCGCGTCCTCGCCTCAGGTTTCTTTGTTCAATTAAATGATCGCATAAGGGACATGGAAATAACGTTATCTCGCTATTTAAGTTTCAGTAAGGAAACAAATGGTTTCAAAGGCATTTTATATTTCTAAAATGGAGATTTTTGCGGCTACAAGACTCTTAAACTGGATAATAGTATTATTCTTGACGTAATAAAACTGTAGTCAGTTGGTGCATATTTTATCCGCTTTTTCATACACTATTGGAGGGAAACCTTAAAACTGTAGAAACTATTCTGAAAAATAAAAGTGTTTACCCACTAACTGTATTGGATCTAAAGGTAAGCCCATCAGAATTCTTATTTCGATTTCTAAAAAAAATGGTTTCCTTCGTACCTAAGAAAATTAGAAACAGTATTTTTCTATCCTAATTGTATAACACTTAGTATATTAATGATTGTTTACTATAAAAAATGTTGAAAACATGTATGTAAGAAATATTTCTTTTATGTGCTCGTAGTGCACTGAATAATATAATGTATTATGTAATAAATTTTTCGTCTAAAAGTTTGTTCTTGTGTAACTAGAACTGTTTGCATGAATCATTTGGAACGGATATAGCATAAAAATGTTTCTAGTTTTGTTTAAATTGCGAAACAACTAATTGGGGTATCGCATTCCCCCTTGAGCGTCTTCGTTTCTCTTCGTAGCGCGCGTCCTCCCTGGTTAAACATTTTGAAGGACGGGGGCATAGTTCCCTAAATACTTTCCTGTAGCTGTGGAACAACAATGTGTGCAAGTTTTACCATTACTTGATTTTGTTTAGTCAAATGAATGTCTTGTTTGACCTTCAATTTGAGTTGTGGTCAGACAGTGGTGTTTGAAGAGTAAGTGGCTTCGAGGGCATACCCAAGTAGCACAGAAATATTATATAATGTTTGCACAATGTTATACAATATTATGAACACCGAGGAACACCGAATACTGTAATAAAGTATTATATTGTATGTATCAGCATTTCCGTGATGCTAAATTTTCACAAATAATATAAAAACAATGTTTATTTATAAAAATCTTCATTTTAACTCAGGATATCACTCGATAGGAGGTTTTATTAAAGAAACACCACTGGAACAATTATTCTTTAAGATGCTGAATATTATATCATACTATACAATACAATGCACATGATATTTTGATTTTTCCATTTATCAGCATTGATCAATATTTTAAGGTGAAGTTATTCTTACGCTCGACAGATGGCAGCAGGAAAATACCATAACACTATATTATTCAACATTGAATCTTATTTTGAGGCGAATTTATTTTTACGTCGCCAGATGGCAGCATAGTAATACAATAACACTATATTAATCAGTATTGAATGATATTTGTGAAAAAGTATTTAAAAAATTGTGCATTTGAATAATAATGTTTACATAGTCATTTTGTTTAACTGTATATAAAAGGCGAGCCGGATTCAACTATTGGAGTTAACCGTAAAATAGCTCTCACATATGGATTATCTATGAAAAAAATTGAGTGTTATTCTCATCGTATAAATAAGCACGTGATTTTTTGTTGCGAATCTTGTATTTGATTTTCAATCAATACTCTAATTATAAATGGCGTCTCTTAATACATTGAAAGAGGAATAAATAAATTTCAAAATTATTTTAGAAACCTTTCAAACATATTATTATAATTACTTTTAAACCTTTATTGCCTTAATTTATTAAATTAGCAAACTTAGATATATAAGAGCTAAAATTGCTTCCTCTTTGACTTCTAACTTCATTTTGAAGTCGAAATTGTAACGATAGAAGATAATTTAATTAAGAAAACTATTCAGATTAATTGTGAATGAACATGAAATTTCGTAGAGATCCGAACTTTGTAACTATATTTTATTATTATCATTTACGCCCACCGACGTAAGTCTCGCTGGTCTAGTGGTACGGCTTCGGATTGGGATGCAGAAGTTCCCAGGTTCAAAGCTTGCTGTAAGTAGATGTGTTCAAAAAATAACGAAGTGTTACCTAGAAGTTCGGAATTAAGTGATTAATATTTTTCCATGCTTCTGAAATGTATTTTTAAAATATTCACTATAATGTTATATTATATATTATTCAGTATAGTACAATATCATTCAATATGGTATAATATTATACATTATTATATGACAATATCCAATATTATGGAAAAAGTATTGTACAGTAATGAAAAAGTCTTACGTTTTACACTGTTTCAATATTGGGAAAAATATTGTACATTATTACTTTTTCGAAATATATTGATATAAGACAATATCTTGTGCTACTTGGGTAATAATTATAAGTTTTTCGCTCCCACTCCTCATCATTGGTCCAGTAATGGTAAATGGTGGCCCGAGTAATGTTTTTGGTAGTTTTTCGGCTCCCTTATTATATTTGAGTTCAAAAAGGGGCATAAGTGCACCAATTTTTTGCTTCCATGCGACCTCTAAGACTAACCCCAGGGGCACACACACACACCCTTTCCTACTCGCTGCGTCTGTTAAGTAGGACGACACTTGAGCCGACGCCCCTTTCCGTCTCATTATTTAAAACGCCGTTTCAGAGCGAGGGAGTTGGAGCAACACTGATATCCGGTAGAATTTGACTTCTAGCCGGCGACCTCTATTGCTGACACCGAGAGTCAGCCACCAGATCACCACTGTCGTCTTCTTTTTATACCTAAATTTCAATTGGGAGAAAATAAATCAATCCGTATAATGCATTGGCTTGCGAGTTTCAGACTGTAAAAGCAATTAAAATGCTTTTAAAACATACAGAGTGTCCACATTTATCCAATAACTAGTTTCTTAACCGGTAGATATACACATATAATTCCAGATGGAAAAATGCTTTAATTGAAGGGAAGAATTAGATTTTATGTTTTCGAGTCACTAAATATGTGTAGTATTGTCTGCTACAAGAAATGTGCTTTTTCCTTTTTCGCTTCCTTGGTCGAAGATTGTCCAGTGCCTACGTGCAGGAGGTCAGTTAAAGGTCACTTTCTCACCACATTACGAGCGGGGGAGGCTATAAGGTCACTCTGAAATAGCGCCTGACAACAAGCTTGTCCAATCAGGCGTTGTTGTTTTCTTCGGTGACGCAAGGCCGGAGTGTAAAGAGGGGCCTTGATCCCTTCACTTGAAGAAGGATTATCCGAGAATCGAGACGCGCGGCTAAATGATTTTTTTTTGGAAAAAAAAAGGGTGCTCATCCTTCGTTCCGGTGCGGACTTTTCGAATTACATCTGCTGAGTTGTTTTGCCCAAAATGAGGAGTATGTGAATGCCCCGTTCGGGTAATGTTCCCCCGTCTGGATTGTAAAGAAGGAGCGGACTAGTATGATGTATAAAGATTCATGAAGGAAGAAACCAAACAGATAAGAATTCTTTAATTTATCAAGATACTTTTTTTACGTATTTCATGGCATCCAATTTTTGCATCCACTTCTCACCCCCTTACATAAGAAAAACAAGAGAGGAACTTAAAGACTATTTTAAAAAGATTTCTCCGACTTTTTGAGTTTCTAGTTTAATGCAATATGTGTGTGTGTGTTTTTTTTTTTCTCGCGAATGTTGATCAACATTTTTAGTTTAAGAAAAGGGGCCCCCTAATAATATCCTGATAATATGTAGTCTAGAAATTAAGTTAATGTCAATTATTATTTTTGTGTATTAATATAAATAAATCTTTTAGTTGTCTTTTTCAGGAGTAATTCCTTTTTGCATTCATGTCTGACGTTGTTAACTTTTCCTTTTGTTTTTTATATTTTATGCATGCCATCTTTCCTTTGTTTTTTTTTATTTTTAGTAAAAAGGATACTTGAAATGTATACGGATAAATTAATTTAGCAAAAATGCAATTTTTTAATCTAATGAACTACATTTTTATATATCTAAGTGTTTATACATTATATTATATAATATCAAGATAACAATTTATGTGTTTAAATATCAAGTTAACAATTTAACAATTATATATATTTAAGTGTTTCAATCCATCAAGTAAACAACTTAACTATTTAGGTATATATGATATTGTATTATGGATAATAACAATTTATATGTTTAAGTAATAAATTCATCAAGTAAACCCCATAACAATTTATGCTTTTATATAACAATTTATAGAGTAAACCATACAACAATTGGTGCCCGTGACCAGTCGTCCAATATTGTTCCATTTTGAACAAAAATTAAATTGGACATTAACAATCATTGGGTTTGCAGTATTATGTATTTGAGTATTTTTCTGTGTATTATTAATCTTGATATTTTGTGCATTTACTTTGATATTTAATTATTTGATATATTTTGTTGGCATAGACATGCAACATTGTTGCTTAAAAATTTTTGAAAGGTTTGAAATCAGTAATATGTAAACGTAAACAGAAAATTCTGTTTGGTAAGGTGAATAAGGGTATTGTTTTTTCATGGTTTTTTTGAATGAGAGCAGGGATTTTGATAAAATTTTTTATGTCATGTATGCATGGACTTTGTGATTCTCTCACCGCCAACAACTAGACGTGGTACTCCCTACAACCCAATCATGGCTTTAAATACAGGTGATCAGCAAACTGCCTTTAGTATTCAAATTGAAAATTTTACTGGGGAACCGGATAAATTGGAGTGGTTTATTCAACAAATCACAGACCTTAAACAAATTAACAAATGGTCAGATGAAATGACTTTTCTTTTTTTGAAGTCAAAATTAGCGGGTTCCGCTTTATCTTGGTATGCCTCGAATCCCACATGCAAAAATGTAACCACATTTGACGATGCCGTCACACAATTACGTGCATTTTTTAGAAATGATTCGACCCCTCTGTCAAATTCTGCAGAACTTCATAACATTCAGCTTATGCCAGGTGAATCAATTCGAAATTTAGCTCATCGCATACAAGTTTTGACTAGTAGAACATATAATCTACTAGAAGATTCTGCAGCACTCAATCAGATTCAGTCAATTCAGTTACTTAATGCACTTCCGTTAAAAATGAAACAAAAATTAATTCATGAGGACACAAAGAATTTTTCATCATTAGTAGAAAAAGCGCAAAAAATAGTGTTGACTGAACAAAGTCTTAATTTAATGCATATTGCATCTTCTCCACAAATGGAAGAATCAAATAGTCAGAATAAAATACTGGAGGAATTAAAGAATCAAATTGAGAATTCAAGCAATAAGGTGCAAAACATGCAAATTACTTATACACTTTCAAGCAATACAAGTGATCAAGGTAATGATTCAGCTGTTCAAGCTTATGGAATTAATTATACTGGGCAGTACTTTACATCACAAAATATGTCTCCACAGCAGGGTAGCATAATTTGTAGCTTTCGCCAAAAGCGTAATCACACAATGTCTCAATGTTTTCAATTCAAAAGACATTTGAGAGATATTAATAATTTAGAGAATAGAAATAGAGATTTCCAACAAGGTTTTCCGTATAGGGCCGGTCAAGATTATAGACAGCAAAATATGAGATGTCCTCAACATAATTTTAGATCAACCAGACCCGAAAATAATGGATTTCAGCACACATTTAGGCCAACATACAGACCTCTCAATTCTGTTCGTGCTCCGAACACTTTCAGGAAACACAATTATTTTGGACCTTCGACGTCACAAAATTTTCGACCACAACAAAATTTAAACTTCAGGAGGGGCTGCTAAATGGTGGCGGAGCAACCTCTTCTCGACCTCAGGCCACTAATTTTGCTAAAACAAATGTATGCAGTAGTGAAAGGGTTAAGAATGTTCAGAATATTGAAAATTATGAGAGTAATAATCATAAAAATATTAATGAAAAAGCAACACAGAATGTGAATGAAAGAAAAATTTTGCACATAAACAATGTTTATGATGAGAGCTTTTTACCCACAATAAAGGTTAAATTTGGAAACAATTATTATGTTATGCTAATTGACAGCGATAGTTCTGTTTCTCTTTTGACAATGTCTGCATATAATGACATTAAGTGTGATACTAAAACACGACTTCTATCTCGAAACGTAATGATTCACACTGTTAATTCTCAACTTTCATTTTCATGTTGTTCGGAAATTTCCTTTAAAATTGACCAGCACCACTTTAAAAATCCTTTTTATGTTGCCAATTTTAAGCAAAGTACATTTGCAGGTATCTTGGGATATGATTTCTTATCAAAAAATAATGTCATTATTGACACGAAAAATGGTTGTGCAAGGTTTGATAATTTTCAGGCAAAATCTATTTCTCCAGACTGTTATCCTAAAATGACCAATTGTCACACAATCATTGATAATACTGTCATACTTCAGTCAAAAATGATTTTACAACCGCAAGAATCATCTATTGTTAAATTATGCCTAAAAGACACAAGAGAAAATATTTCGGAAATTTTCTTTCAGCCTACTATTTCTTCGCATGATATTGAAATTCACCCTGCATTACACACGGTCAAAAATTCATGTTTTCCTACAGTTATACGTAATCTTGGTAATACGGCAATTCACTTTAATAAAGGACAGGTTTTCGGTGAAGCCACCCCATCATTTCTGTTAAAAACAAATGAAAATGCAAATGATAAAAATATCTGTGGAAGTCCTAACAATAACACACCTATGTGCAATCTTATTACACCTTCTGAGGATATTTTAAAAAAGAGAAAAGATGAACTTTCTGAAACAGACTTTAAGTTAGAACATTTAAATTCTGATCAAAAACAACTGCTTTTGGAAACACTTTTGGATAGATCTGCAGCTTTCTCTAAGTCACTGAAAACAATTGGCTGTACTGATAGGGTTATCCCCACATTCAATTTTCGATCTCATAACCCAATTAAAACTTTGCCTTTTGAAATTCCTCATGCCATTCAAGGCACGATTAAAGAGGAACTTAATGAACTAATTGAAGCAGGACTCATTCATAGGAATATTTCACAATGGTCATCACCAATGGTACTTGTAAAAAAGAAACAAAACCCAACAAATCCACATATGTCAGCTTCATATAGAATGGCCTTGGACCTACGGATGTTAAATACTATTTTGGAAAATTCTACGTATCCTTTACCAAAAATTCCTACTTTGATAAATGAAATTTCAAAATATCCATTTTACACGACCATTGATTTTTGTAAAGCTTATTGGCAAATTTTACTTCCTGAGGAAATGCAAGATGTATTAACATTTACGACGCCGTTTGGCACATTTGCTAGTAGAAGACTTGTTTTTGGTTTAAAAACAGCCGCAAGTGTTTTTCAAGCATTAGTAGATTTGTTAATTGATGAACTTAAACTTAGTGGCACAACAGGCATATATGCATATCAAGATGACATTGTTATTGGAGCTCACTCGTTTCAAGAAATGCACAACAAAATTCGTTCTGTACTTGATATTTTAATCAAATATAACCTCACATTATCTTCAGAAAAATGTGTTTTCTTCAAATCAACTATTGATTATCTTGGTTTTAATATCTCTCACAACAAAATTCAACCAATCACTTCAAATATCTTAAAAATTACTAGCTTTCAACCACCACGTACTGTTAAACAAGTAAGACGTTTTCTTGGTCTATGTGGTTTTTATAGATCTTTGATTCCTGGTTTTGCTGAACTGACAGAATGTCTCACTCAATTAACTAGGAAAAATGTTCCATTTCAATGGACCCCCACTCATCAAGAGGCGTTCAAAAAACTCCAGGATGTATTTTTCACTAAACCTTTTGTTAGATTACCCGATTGGGATAAACCGTTTGTTTTAAACACAGATGCGTCAGGTCAAGCAATTTCTGGTATTTTATTGCAAGAGCATGAGGGCAAATTGCATCCCATTTCATATTATAGTAAAACTCTATCAAACTCAGAGAGAAATTATCCTGCTATAAATTTGGAATTATTCGCGATATATAAATCAGTTCACGCATTCAAAACATATTTATACAACACCAACTTTAAAATTCTAACCGACAGTAAACCACTGCTACACTACAAAAAAAATGCGTCTCCTACTGACATTGTTTCACGATGGTTACTGTATTTATCTGAATTTCAATTTACCTGTGAACATATTCCAGGCAAGGAAAATACTTTGGCTGATTTCTTCTCCAGATTTCCTGTTAACCGAACAGAAATTTCCAACACCCCACAAGATGAAAAAGAATTGATTTTACCAGTTGTCGAAACACATTGCAACACAATAAATGCAATTTCGGACACTTCATTAGAAATTTCAACCAGTACTTGGTTAAAAGAACAGGCGGATGACACACAAACAAATGAAATTATTCAGTTACTAAAAAATCCATCTCTTAAGGATTCAAATAATATTCGTGGTTTTTACATTGACCCTACAACACACATTTTGATGTTTAAATCTCACAGGA
>BGPR01006425.1:0-23332 GCA_013235015.1 Araneus ventricosus
AACAGTATCCTTAATGAATATTAAAGGAAGTAGAGATTATAATGAACTGGGTAGAATCTACCGTTTTAACAGTATCCTTAATGAATATTAAAGGAAGTAGAAATTATAATGAACTGGGTAGAATCTACTGTTTGAACAGTATCCTTAATTTTTATTTCAAATGATACTTAATAGTTTCTAAACACATTTTATTTTATAAACGGCTATCGTAAAACTGATATTACATATCGAAGGAAGAACAAATATATGTTGTTTACTGCAGTTTCGAAAATGTTACACAATAGGCTTAGAGAAATAATTTTCATTTTAAACGAGGAAAAAATTCCCTACATAGTTTCGTATAATGTCTATTTCTCCCTCATCAGGGATTGATAACATTTTAAATTTGTTTATTTCTGATAAACTTATAGCATTCGGATGGTTTTCAAAAGTACAATTTTGCATTAAGCCAAAAAAAGCTTCTTCTTTAAAATTTAAAAATCTATTTCCTTTATCTTTTGGAATATTATGCATTATATGTTTCGAAATTAAATATAACACAATGCGTGTATACATTTTTCTGAAAAATATTTCTGTCCCAAAAGTAACGCAAAACGTTAACATCGTCAATTGTTTTAGCTGAAAAAGAAATAAAGATCATGCTTGGTTTAAGCTGTGTTCTACATATTCAGTGAGTACTCAAGTAACAACGTATAAATGTATCTGAACTAAATTATGGCAAATTAAAGAAGTATATTTTTTACTACAGGACAAAATGCTTGATTCTAGAGTACTTAAAATTTTCATCCAGATGTTATTAGTTTAATATTGAAGACATTTAGCTAAAACTAAAGCAATGCATGCCTTACCAAAAGTCTATAGAACTGCACACTTCTCAATATACAAATAGTTAAATGTTCGACGTATTATTCCCATTTATATCACATTCCAAATGCACTTTCAAATTCTCAAGCCATCAGTTTTTATAATAATAATATAAATTCAGTTATTAAAATTTATAATAAATATAAATTCAGGACCTTCGTTTCCTAAAAATATTCATATCTATCTAGCAACTTCATTTTCCAGTTTCAAAAATTATGATGTAAATCTTCAATATATTTTTCAGAAAAACTTATAATCAGTTGTTATAAGGAAAAGAATGAATTGAATTGAATTACACGTGTAATACACAAACGGAGTTTCAAACATAAATTTGTGTGATGATATTAACATTAGTATAGCATTCCGTATAAAATCCGAATTACTTTTGAATTTTTCATATAATTATGTATTTATAAAGGAATTAACAGATATCTTTATAAAATGTGTCTCAAAGAAACAACAGAATTTTCCCGACTTACAAAACCGTATCTAGTTTCAAAAAGATAGTTGCGTTTGATTGATGATTCAATGAGTATGAAAATTATTTATTTGGAATGATTATCTCAAAAGGAAAAGCATAAAGTATAAATAAATATAAACGAGATTTTTTAAAAAAATTCCTATACAGGTAAAGAAAAATTGAACTCACTTTCCGAGAATTAATACGAATAATTTGTCATTCAATGAAACATACCACACTCACACACTCAGCCTTTTTACGTTATATTCTTTCAAATCCAAAAAATGATTTGAAGCCCATTTGAGGTGCTGAAACAAGTATACAGATTACGAAATAGGTATAATAGTAATTTACTTTTTAAGCTTCACTTGTTCGTCTATGAAAGAGTTTTTCATTATTTCCGAAACCACTCTAGACTGACAGTTACCCGACACCATTCTTTCCACGGAACAATATCACCGATGGTTTTGAAGTCTCCAATACTAAACGTCATTCTCGCACGAAATGATTTCGAAGGAAAGCACTCCTTTGCTTTCAATAAAAGCATCGGTTTCAGAAAACCCATTTTTAGTATTTCATCTCCCCAAGTTCCTTCAAACAAAACCTTGACGCAAAGTCACTCTCCACCTCAATTCAACCATCTTACTCTCCTCCTTCGCGTGAACATCAAACAAAATGCTCACCAACTTCGAAAAAATTGAAGCATTTCCTTTCAAAAATATATTTACTTTTTTGCGCTTCCAGAATGATGGCCCCATTGGCGACTGAAATATAAAATATCTCCTTCTCTGTGACACGCTGAAAAAGGGATGAAGAATTCTTTCCGTTTTGGAAGAGAGGCACTGAAATATGTATTCGATAGATTTTTCTACGATATTTCTATTGATACATCTAGCAATAACTGCTTGAATGATTGATGATGTTATTCCCGTGTATATTTGAAAGCAATATGGAAATTGAGATAAATAATATCAACAGTCGTTCTTATTCGAAAATTTAATTGAACGAGTGTATATTTGAATGTACTGTGGAGATCGAGATCTATAAAGTTAAGAGACGATCTTATTTGAAAATGTGAGTGCTGGCTCTGGGATTGAAATGTGATATGTGTTGAATTTTGATTTGGATTGTGAGTTTCGGAACTTTTTTTGCCTTTAAGACGAAGACAATTTGTCAGTTTCAAATGAGTAGGCTTAGCAAACAAATAAATCATCTTCGTTTAGAAAAGAATTCAAAATTAAATATCAGTGATAAATTTCAATAAGTTAAAAATTATGATGAAAATAAAAAGGATGATGGAATTCATTATGAAAGCTAACTAATATTATAAAAACAATTCAGTATTCATGCTATTGTTATGAAAGCCAATATCGTCAGCTCATCCCAATTTTTCAAAAAGTAAAAAAAAAAAAAAAACCCATAGAAATAAGTAAATGCCCAGAAATTCAGCCTTTGTTTAACTGTTAGTACCATTTTCAATATAAAGCATTTTCTTTTGTTTTCAAATAAAAAAAAAATATTTGCTCATGAAGGCAACGTTAGGTCCCTGGGGAAAGAAAATATTAATAAAAATGTTATCCTTATTTATAAAACTTTGTAATTTTAATATTTGCCCTATAAAATAAACATTTTCCTTAGAAAATATTCATCAATAGATTTTTATAAAGAATACTCTGCTGGAAGACATAAAGAAAGTATGACATTTTAATTTGAGGTCTTCTTCACGTTAAAAATAAAGTAAATCATGTTTGTTGATAAAGTAAATAACACATAACCATAGTAACGATACCATCGTATTACGAAATTTTTTCTATTTTATTTGTAGCAAAAATATATGAATTTACTCTAAATACATAAAGAATACCAATAAAAAAATCTTGGGACACGCATTATTTGAATTAAATTTTCAAAACCTCATATTAATTTTTTTTTGCTTTGCGAATCTAATAATGTAGTGTTGTACTTTCTTTAACACTATTTAGATAATTTGACTTCCTGAACTGAAGTCCAGTAATTTTGTTTTGACTAATAAATGTAATCGAAGAAAAATTAATATTCATGCGCTAGATATTGGAGGACACTACAATCTTGCTTTGCTGAAATCTTTCACCAGCTGTTGTCAATAGATTTTAGAATTTTTATGCAATCCTCTGAAATATAAATATATTTTGATCCCAAAACATTTTCTTGTGTATCCATTTCATATACATATCTAGAAGTATTATATTTACTTTAATTTACTTAAATTTTTATTAAACATCCCATTCTGCACTTTAATTTTTGAAAGTACTGAAAAGATTTAAGAAACATATTAGAGATAAAAATTGAGAGAAGTACATTGTTTTAAAAAGCAAAACTACATTTAGACAGTGCATTTGACACAAACGAAATCAATGATTTGTGATAGTAATTATGTGCTAATGCTTGGTAAATACTGTTAGAAATGACTTCAGAAATATTGCGTAGAAAAATTCAAATTCCTTTAATGAGAATAAAATTCAGGTGAATTCTTGTAATGCGTTTTTTTTAACCCAGTAAAAGAAAGTTTATCTCAAACAGATGATTATTTTCGACTAATTTGTGTGAATTTTTAATGGATACTTTAAATAACTATTACCTAATTACCAATTCTTAACCAATTATCTTATTATTAACCAATTCTTGTACAACAGAAGAAGAAGCATTTTTCCCGAATTGAATACGAAATAAATATTCAGTTTCTGATACTTGCGTTGGAAAAATTTTTAATTTGCATATTTCTTCATATTCCTCTATATTTACGCAAGTTTTAATGACATCAGAAGTAAATTTATTTGTAAATAATGTTCTTTAACTCAGTGAATTATAGTCAGAATAATTCAAGGCACAGTCTTAGGATATTTTTTTGATTTCATAAAAGCTCTAGTTTGAAACCAAACGACTCGACTTTTGATTTGCTAAGTACATAAAATTTTGAACCGTGGGCGCAGGATGGAAGGAACATATGAGCTGGTTCCATCGCTTCTTCGAAAACTCGGGAAGGATGTTTGTCTCCAGGCCTTTCAATCTTTTGTGGAATCAATGACATCAATCCTTTGGGCATACTTATATCCTACAGAACAATTCCTTATCTATTTCGATTCCTTATTTCAAAAATATATTTTCCATCTTAACATTCTTACACTTCTTATATTCTTTGTACATTCCAATAATAATCCTATACCCAAGTTGAAATCCACCAGGTATGCAATCCATCCCACTCATTCGAGTGGTATTCCGATATTAATTCTTTGGTGGTTAACTTTGAAAATAGGATTGTAACTACTCTATTCCTGTTACACATCACCAGTGTTCAAAGTAAGCAAGAAAATTCTGTTGAGATAATTTAATTTGTAAAGTACTTAACAACATAAGGATATCTTTATTATTTGTCAATCTGTACGTGAGGTAACAGTTTTCTGCACATTTACAAATATAATTAACCCTTCAACCGGCTGGAACGTAGAAAGTCGCTCTCCGATTACTATTCTGAAACCGGCTCCGTCGCAGAAAGTCGTTCTTTGATAGTTTCTCTAAAACCGGCTCGGACGCAGAAAATCGCTAGTGCTTTCCTCCTCCCTCATAAGAAGCGAAGCGGGTCAGATGCTTCTCAAGGTCGTTTTGTGGTTTTCACTGGCAATTAGAATTTGGGTGGTCACTTTTGGGGTAATAAACTTTTGAGGGAGAGGAATAACGTCAGGATCGCTTGGTGATGGTGAACATAAACTTTATAATTGATTCAAATATTCGGATGCTTCACTGCAATTATTGAACTTAAAGTGTGATGGAATGTTGCAAACCTACACAAGGGCCAAGTATAAATAGGCCCGTATAATATTCTTCAAGTTCCTTCTCTCTTCTATTGTTGTTCCCCTCTATTGTTGGTACTACCCTTGTTGTTATCCGAGCTTCAAAGTCGTCGGGGTAGTGGGGAAGATTAACCCCTGTTGTTATTCGGAAAAATAGGTCCAGGGGGACGGAAAACTTACTATGCCGGTTTTCGAACATTCCGTGAGTTGTTCTTCGACCAATTTGCGTTCTCCATTTAGCTACAGCGGGGCCATTTTCAAAGCATTCACCTGAAATATTGTTGCCGTTCAAAGGGTTAATATAACTCCATTGAAACAAAATCACACTACTGGTCAAAAGCATAGCGCAATTTCTAAAATTCGAAACATTTGAAGTTAATATGGAAGCAATGGTTCAGAATCAGTTGTGGAAAATTGTGGGGCAAATTATCTTAGGAATTCACATTTTACAAGGAAGATTTAGTCACAGGAGTGTTTAAGGGATCGAGCAGAACGTGATGAAGAATAACATTATTTGAGCTCACTCCGTTTCACAGAGAGCTGATAATGATTTGAAACTTTCGTCAATGTTTTTGTTTGATGTGCGTAACGTTTCTATGCATTTTCGTAAAAATAGCACGAATATTCAGCAAGATATAAAGTTTTTCTTAGAAAAATTCGCAACATTTTTAGCATGTTTTTGCTTATAACATCTAATGTTTTTAAATAAATTATACTGAACTTATTGAATACGTGGATGTACGCTAGCAAAGCATTGTATTAAACTTTGAAATAAATGTTTGAATATTATGGGAAATATGAGTATTTGCAGTGAATAATTTGTTACTGAGAGAGATCCCGTGCAGAACATAATATAATTTTTATTTTATAATTTGGAAGCGAGATACAGTTATGGGGAAGCTTATATAAAAATTCCAGTCGAATACCATTAAGATTTAGAAGGATATCAGCATTGCGGCGAGCATAAATTTCCTTTGCCATTCATTAAAAGCTAAATCATAAAGGTTTCTCAACAAGTTGCTGTTTTCAAAATTTAAATCTTCGATTAGTGTTATCGAATTTTATAAAGGTTGAATATCCTGATAAACAATACATGCTTGGATACATGCTTACAAAATCGATAGCTTAAATTTTCAATTCGACAATTACTAAATCGAGTTTAAAAAATATCAGTTCGTGGAAAAACTCACATCATTTTATTTCTCTTAGAGAGCAACAGTAATTCTATTCTCTGCATTGCCGATATCTTTCTAAATATTATTGGTATTTGACTGGAATTCTTATATAAGCTGCCCTGTATATCTGGCTTTCAATATGTAAAAGAAAAATAATTCTATGTTTCGCACATGCACAGTAAAACATTATTTAGCTACACTCATATTTCTTCTAATATTCAAAGTATTTACTTCAGATTTTAATACAATGCTTCACTAGCGTATTGTCACGTGTTCTGTAAGTTTTCTTTAATTTGGTGGAAAGCCATGCATGTAATAAGAAGAAACGTGGAGAAAAATTTGTGATATTTTACGGAAAACCTTTATATTTTCCCGAATATAGATGCTATTTTTACTAAATTGTATGCATGCATAACGCACAGCAAACAAACCCACTAATGAAAGTTGCAAATCTACATCAGCTTTAACAAGGTGATCCCAAATCGTTTTCTTCTTCATTACACTCTGGTAGACCTCCTAAATGCCTCCGTGCCCAAATCCGTCATTTTCAAATGTGAGTTTCCCACGATAGTACGTCCAACGATTCTCCCCAACAGATTATAAGCCTTTGTATCCATATTAACTCCAAATATTTTGTATTTTACAAATTGTGCAATAATTTTGGCCAGTAGTTTATAATTAAAAGTACAGGAAATGTTTTATTGAAAATAGCACTTAGAATTTTTTTTGTCGCATCAATTTCAAAATGGGATTGCTTTTCGTGCTATATTTTTGATTTACTATATAACAAAATACGACACCGGTGATGATTGCTGCCACGACTACAAAATTTTTCAAGCATCTAGTACTTTTTTGTAAATAACGGAAAAATAACCTTCTGTATTTTCCACAATTACTAAAATTTACACTGCAGGAAAAATTCCATAAAATAGTGCTGTATACGTAAGTAAGTTTGGGCTGTACATACAACTGAAAAAATACATTCTGCTATAAGAATAAAAATTTATATATATAGTGTATTACAACTTTAAAAATGTAAGTGAAAAGTAAATATGACTTTCTGAAACTAATCTTCCTCAGGGTATTATGTAACTAGAAAATCACCCGTCACGGTATGAAGGGTGCAAATTGCCTCTTCATTCGAGAGATTTCCCGTCAAATTTGACGTGTTTAAATAGATATATATGCGCGAGAAATGTTCAAAATTGATTGAAAACAAATAAAATAAACATATGTATTATGACAGGAAATATTCTTTTATTTGCATATTATTTACATATGTCTTTATTCAAAAAACCTCTTTGTAAATAGCATCCAGTGTGAAGTATTTTCCGTTGTTTAACAATTTGCCTTGTACTTGCAGATATCTTTGCGCAAATTTTAACGTTGCCAAAAAATATTATCAAATTATAACATCACGATTGCACTAAATAGTTAGATGCATCGTGGCGTCCAAACTATATCACGCGTATGATATGCCACTGACGTGATTAACTGCTTTCTATTAAAAAACGAAAATTTGAAATATATGATTAATATAATTTAAAATTTATGGGGAACCATTGATCATAGCGAGATAAATTTTATATCAATGGATAGAAATTTTTATTTCACTATTTTAGAGCTATTGAACTTGAAATTACAACGACAATTCCTTTTTTAAATTTAAAATTACTGAAATTTAGGTTCTCTAACAATGAAATAATGCTATTTAACGACTCGCAGTGCGAGTTTATTGTTGGTGACGTCAGAGAGTTACCGAGAGATCTGGGCTATTATATTGTTAATAATATTTATAAATTCGAACACTAGAAATAAATGACAGAATGTAAAATGTATTAGGTTGATGTTTAAGAATCCTACCTATCATCGGTATGCATTTGAATCAAGAGAGCATGGAAAATTTAATTTCTTCGTAATAAATCTTATAAATCATTTTGCAATGAGAACCAGAAGGAGAAATCTGCGTCCCTGCAAGATGCCAACTGCCGGAAAGTGAAATTATTTATTTGTATAATTTTCTTTAGTTACATCTAAACAAACTGTTCCATTATATGTTTTAAGTAGGAAATCATACAGGAAATTTTTAACAACCTTACTTATGAAAAAGATGTTAATTCTCCTTTATTATTAGCAGATATTCACAAAAGTGTAATATGTGACAAAACTCAGTATTATTGCCATAAATTGTCGTCATTTGAAAACTATCACCATTTACTGTTGTATGCTCTAATTAGGGACAATATATGAAATTCCTCCGCGAATTTCTTGTAATTATTAACTCCAGAGCAAAAGTGAAAGACAACGTAATATAAAAAAAGTTTCTAAACTCTGCTCCGAAACATGATAGCATGATAAAGTCTTAGAGATGATTCGCCATTCGACTTGATTTCATCAGCTTTTACATTCTGCGCGTAACGATCATTACATAACGCGGTTGACAGAAAGCCTATAAGCATTATCAAGCTAAAAAAACCATCCAATATTTTGAAGTATGTTAAAGCCTTAGTCAGTAATAATCTGCCAATTATATAATACCTATTTCCGCTTAGTAACACTCGAGATATGAAAATATTCACATTGAGTATTCGCAGTCTTGCTATTTTGTTGCATGGGTGCATATAAAGGAAAAACATTGTTACAAAATTGTTATCCAACAATGATATTGGAAAAATTAATGAAATTAAAGAAAAAAATGTAGGGAAATAAAATTGGTATAACTGAAAAGCTATTTCTTGGAATTTCGGGGTGGTGCAAAAACGTTTTGATGATATAATGTGAGTCAAATTATTGAGGAAAAACGTTAAAATTTCATAGATAATGAATTAAAACTCTAATTAAAATTTCAAAACCCTTTCTTATGCATCTACTACCAAAAAATAACGACGCGCCAATTATTGTAGCTCTAGATCCAACCATCTATCCTATAGAGAGTTTTGAACGTTTTTTGCATCGCGCAAGTCGATTACAAAGTTAGGCTTCGACAGGCTAATAGAATTAACAGATAATATACAGATTATAACAGTATTGTTAAGTCACATAAAACGAAATTAATTAGGAAACATCAACTACGGTATTTTCTTTTCTTGTTATAACCAGAATAATGCAATAAATATCATATAAAAATGAATGCAGAAATAAAAGATTAAATTCTAGAACTATTCCGTCATATTTACTACAAAAAATTAGAAAATTTCTTTGCTTGATTATAGTTCTATAACTACACTACACTGCATTCAGTGTCCATTGGTGGATATTGACTAAACATTGAAATCAATAGGCTCTTCGTAAATCGAAAGGCTCTCCATTGAAGTAATAGTGACTAAAAACTGCAAAAGACACACATTTGCAATAAACAAAAACAAAATGTGAGAACAACAAAGTAGTAAATTAACATGGAAAAGCTCAAACTCAGCATTTGCTATTTAAAACTTAACTTAAACTATTTAAAACTTAACATTCACTGAGTATGTGATGCTGCTTTCTAAAGACACTCATATAAAATTCTACTTTCAGTACTATCTAATTAAAAATTTGGGATGAGATTAAACACATTGAAAAAAATACTTCGTGATCGGTAGAATTATTATAAAATTTATTTGCTTATTACATGAATAGAATATCAAATATCAGAAGGAAAAATTATGAAATCATCTTTTATTTCCATTGAAATATTTATAATTAAATACATCCTGACATATGGTTAGCATAAATTTACACCTCAAATGGAATCGAACAAAAAAATCGAGTTCTGATAAAAAAAATGATCATCTAAAGAAGAAAGTTTTGTTATTTGAAGACTTAAATATCTCTGTAATTATTACATTTTTGATTTTATCAACTCGCAGTGTTTCTTTGAAGCACAGTCATCAATACTTTTTAAATATATTTCAGAAGATACTTTTTAATCTTTGACTTTTTTATTTTCTTCTCATCCAAATGTTATTTTGATAATTGAACAACAATCGAAATTTTTTGTTTGAATTTTAAAAATAAGTATATTTTTTGAAAACACTTTACTTAGAAGAAGCCATATAATAACATCTGATGACCATCTAAGCGAAATGAATCGAATTCTTAACTTGCAAAAGATTGAAACGCTTTCCAAGAGCTTGCACAATTCAATTGAAAGACTTATAAAACTAATAATAAATATAACTGTTTAGGTTATAGAGTCGCTCTTTATTATGGTATTTACTAAGCTAATTAATGCACTTTTTTGAAGACCCACAACGGCTATTTGGACGGACGTCAGAATGTTTAATTTTTGTCAGATGACGAGGACGACATCCGAGCTGGTACCCTTCTCCAAATTTCTGCATTACACTATCGAAAGTGCATTTCATCATCAAACGATTTAACGTGTTCCAGGTTCATTCTTTTGTGGGATCGAATCTCCGGTCGAGAAACCGAGACCCTGTCTCGAGGCCATCGCTGCCCATTATTGGTGAATAATAATAAATTATTTATATCTGCATAAGGGAATGCAACTGCAAAATACTACGAAAAGAAAACGCTCACAAGCACAGAATCTATATATAAGAAGATTATATAAGATAAGAACTGCATGAAAAGGAAATTTCTAATTTTTTAAAAAAAATTTTAAACGTAAGGAAGTAATAATAATTTTAAATATTTCATTATTTCTCTTTCTATTCAATATAACTATACTGTTTTATTTGAGAAGAAAAACTTGTCCAGTTTCGTCTTCCAACAGTGATATTACAAACTTAAATCCATATGGTTAAAAATTTTACATTTCCTAATTTAACTAGTTTATCTTGCGTTATAAAAATTTCACATCTCTCCATTGGCGGCGATGTGCAAAATTTATCTTCTCGAAATGCCCAGGAGCTTCTGTGCCATTTATAGATAATATATAAGCACATGTTTGAAATTTGTTTTCTTATTATTATTCAAGGCTTCAGTATAAGTGCTTCAATTGTGCTCTGTGAATTAAACCCGGTTAATTCATACATGCAGTTTTGAACGTGATAATATAAATAATATTAAATTTGAAAGACGTTAAAAATTAATTTTTCATCATGTTTATCGTAAGTCTGAATAACCAGTAAAGAGTCTCACTGGTATTTATTTTGTAGTTATTTTTCATACTTTGCTAAAAATGATAACAAAAAATATCAAGAAAAGTATCATCTTAAATCTCTTTCTTCACAAAGATTACAAAACGATTTCACAATTTCCCATCGAAATCAAAACATCCGGCCTTTCGCATGTTCTTCCTAGCTCCCGACTCCAATTTACAAAACTAATCATCAATATTCAATAAATGTCTCAATTTCTGCAGTGAATCCAACATATACTAGAGGAACTTCATTTGCCATTCCAGCACTTCATACCTGATACCTCAATAGAAATTATCCTCAAAAGTCTTCCAAATACATTCTTCCATATTTCTCACCCGAAAAAGAAAGAATCCTTCATCTCTTTCTCAGCATGCCGTAGAGTATGGGTATTTTGTATTTCAGCGAGCCATCATACGAGAAACGCAACAAAAGCAAATACAGTTTGAAAGGAAATACTTCAATTTTTTCGAAGTTAGTGAGCATTCCGTTTGATGTTTGTGTGAGGAAGGGGAGTAAGATGGCTGAATTGAGGTGGAGAGTGACTTTTTGTTGAAGTTTTGTTTGGAAGAAGCTAAGAGAAGCACACTATTGAAAATGGCTTTTCTGAAACGGATGCGTTTATTGAAAAGAATGGGATGTTCCGTTTCGAGAAGCGTTCGCTGCGAAAAAGACATTCCGTACAGGGGGCTTCAGAACCATAATATTTGGAGATATTATCCTGCGAAAAGAATGGCTGAGAAAAAAGTGTCAATTTTGAACGGTTATGAAAATGTATGAAAAAACTTTTATAGAAAAACAGGAGATTTCCAACGAAATTTCCGAAGTTATTGAAATAAATTATATCTTTTCTTGAAAGGTATGGTTATTTTAATACCTCAGTTATGCTTGGGAGATATCGCAATGGTAAATATGATCATGGTTCGAAACTTTTAAAAAGTTTCGTTGAAAATGAAAACGTATCATCAAGACAGAGTTTTAATAAATGTTAAGGTGAAACAAATATTAAGAAATGGATCTATTCTCAAGTAGGATTTCTCTCGCACACAAGTCTGTCTGCTAAATAAGGCTATACGAGCAAGTGTGAACTTACATTGAATTTGTATTTCTGAAAGAATGCAAAATTAGACAATCCGTAGAACACAGTGGAACTGCTATGGGAATTTAAAAAAAGCAAAACTTAAAATCCCAGAGAATGATTAGTGAGTGATTGTGGCATGCTTTATAGAATGATGTCCTGCTATAGAAGACATTTTCACTCATTTCATAGCAGTTTGTATTTTTATAATAATATTTTAGTCACTTTTTATGTAAGATATTGTTGCAAAAAGTCTTCCCGTGGGTGTATGGTGTAAACAGTCCAACACGCAGGAAAATGGATAATAAAGGTTTATGTACAAATATGTAGGAAACGCGTAGCACAGGTACAGGAAACAATAGTTCTTGCACAGATTACCAATGTAAATAGACAACAATTCACAGGTAATAACAGTTCAGCACTTTGATATTTAACAACACAAACAGTCAGCAAATAACTACTAACGACAATAACTGCACTTTTAATAGCGCTCAGCTCACCAGCTTCCTAGCTCGCACTGCGGACGAAGCTCTAAAGTCGTTCCCAATGGATCAACACTGCTCCTCTGATCCAGGTGCCGTCTTTATATACTCTCTCCGACAGGCCGTGACGTCACATGGAGTTTTCTCGTGCTTTCCCTTTCCTAATAGAAATATCGAGAAAAGGGCTGCATTTTCTGGAATCATCAATTTGTCGCCAAGGTCGCCAAATTTTTCGCCAAGTAGCCAAGTCAGGGATCCCGGGACAGGCGCTTTCTGTCACTCCATGTTTAACCTTGTGAAACTCTCTTCTCAACCATCAGACTAACAGTGCTGGGAAGCGACTTTCCATGTTCGTAACAATATGCTTTTTGTGTGATAATTTTTTTGATGAAAATTAAGTCTATTACTTGTTTCATGCTTCTCATAAAACATTGACTTATGAATGACCAGTGAATCAGAATGGAATTTTTCTAAGAATTCTCCAAGTTTTTATCTTTGAGGCTTTTATTAGAAAAATATCTATTGGCATTTTATGCAAATAAAAAGATGAAAGAAGGTTTTTTTTGTAAAAATTTATCTTTACTTTTCGGATATGCTTTGCCTTTTTTGTCTTTCATTTTTATACTTTATGAAAAAAGAAGAAAACTATTATATTCTAAGAAAAGACAGATTTTCAGAAGTAGTGATCATAAAAAAATCGTTTAGACCATTTTAATTAGACAATAAAAGAGAGTGCAACTTTTTCACAGTGACGCGGGACGTGGTTAGGGAAGCTACAAAAGAATCTGAAACAAAATGTATGAAAACTCAAAATTTATTGAACCGCTTAAATTTAAGAAATAAAATCAGAAAGGAAGTCTATAAAATATTTGAAATTTAATTTTCGATAATTAGTGCTTAGCTTATACGCATTTACTTTTACGCAAAAGTAGAATATTTTTCTGAGATTTGCATAGTAGGGCAAAGCGAAGTAAATAGGATGCCTAAGATGTGAAGGCCTGCTGGAGCTAAACTATTCGAGATGAAGCTTGTCAAATTTTACTAAAATATTCTTTATTTATCAGAGTTTAATATATCTTCCAGGAAAAGTCACAGTTTCATTTAATTAATTTTTTACTAATGATTTTTTGCAAGAAAATTGAAAGTATCCCATTTTACCCTATTAGTGGGGTAGAACGGGATACACATGTTAACTCTATGGGAAATTAGGGAAAACTAGATTTCCAGTGGAAAAGTAGCGTATTTTTTTTATTTTATGCGACAATTTAAGAATAAAACAATTTTGTAAGATTTAACAATAGTTATAATAGTTGACAATTTAAGAATAAAGACAGTTTTTTTAAAAGATTTATCAATAGTTACGATAGTTAACAATTTAA
Source organism: Araneus ventricosus (assembly GCA_013235015.1). Classification (NCBI taxonomy): domain Eukaryota; kingdom Metazoa; phylum Arthropoda; class Arachnida; order Araneae; family Araneidae; genus Araneus; species Araneus ventricosus. Next base: position 14,350 of record BGPR01006425.1, read on the forward strand.
GAATAATGGCAATGTTTTAAGATTTAACAATAGTTACCGTAGTTGACAATTTAAGCATAAAGACAATTAGTTTAAGAATAGTAATAAGTAAGTATGGTAATAATTTGCATAACGTAGTTGTCTTTATTCTCCGTTCTACTGCACTTTTCGTGCACTCATTTAGGCTTTTTCATAAGACGGCTTTGCAATATTGGTTCTTTATACTCTTCTCTTTTTGATTGTTTTGTTTTGAGGTTTTCTTGTTCTGTGTTTTGACGCAATACAAAACACAAGGGTCAAACAGGAATGGTCCTCTCAAACTACCAACTATATCGAAACCTAAGAAAATCCTCTTCGGTCGGGTATCCGCAACCCGTTTTCCCCTTATTATCCCGTTTCACTCCGAGTGCGGAGGTCATAAGAAACGAAATAGTACACAGCAATTGTTGGAGTAAATCCTTATTCTTTGATAGGGTATAAATCCTTAGTAAATGCATAATAAGCTGGACTAAAACTGGTTTTTAAAAGTGTAATGATTTTTATGTAAGGATTGTTTAAAATCATACGATCATTGGAGAGGTGGCGTCACAAAACAAATAAACCTTCACAGACGAAGTGAATTTAACAACAACAAAATGGGAAGATGAACTTTATTTTGTCTTCCCTAGGGTGGAGAATAATTCAGTATTTGTACACTAGAAAGAAGAATTAATAACGCCAAAACCAAAATATCCTGTTTTACTCCATTCTCCCCTACATTTGTCTTTCTATATTATTACGTTTTGCTTTTCTGAGAAAAATAGTTACGAAGTGATTATGATGAAATAAAGGTAGAAGGGGAAAGTCAGGTAAGACGAAGAAGAGTATAAGATGATCAATTGGGATTTTTATCTAGAAAATTACCCTACATGAATGCCCCGTTTTTGCTTCATCAGAGACCTATAGCGACCAGCTACCTGTGTCACACAATAAGATTCCACCCCGTTATAAGTGTGATTCACAGTACTCGGTATTGTGTTTTTGCGTTGTTTCTACGCAACTTTTGGTTGCCACTTGGTAAGGGATAGGGTTCGCGGAGGAAATAGTTTTGATTTATAAATGTGATATTCGTAAAGAGCTGATCAAAACATGTTCAATGATATATTATTTCAATTTCTTCTGATGAGCTAATATCCTTCAAAGTTTTTGAAATAAAAAGGTTAAATCGGGTAAAATGACGAATTATGTGGAGTGTAAGATGACGCTAATTCATGATCTCGTCGTGCTACCTGACTGCCCCTTGCCCTTCATGCACTTCACTGACACTCCAGTGAAAAACGAGCATCTCATTTGAAAAGGAGATAGAGGATAAAGAAGATAAACGAAAACTATGACAGTTGTAGAAGGATGAAGTTAATAAGACTAAACGCAACGAACCATCGAAAAAATTTTACAAAAAAGAAGAAAGTAGCTAAGCGACACCTCGACTTCTAATGATTTGAATCTGAATACTCAATTCATTCATTTGAATTTCCTCGCGTTGACGCCGATGACAATCTGGACCCAAAGGTCCTCGGTAATGAAGAATGCATCATTTGCGTTCAGCAAAGAAAAACGGAAATCTGATTCCAATGTTTTATATGCAACTCTGATCCCATTCCACCTGTACTAACTGGGACAAAATCCAAGCCCATGGCGATGCGACTTTTCTAATTGATCTCATTTCTTAAAGTTTGAATCTAAAAGGTCAATTCATAATATTTCATTTGTTTCATGCTGTTATTTTAGTCCGATTTGTTTCTTTTCTGTTATGTACAATTTGTTATGACCCAGATGTGATCTCAACAGTTTTAAATAGTTTTTGATAGCATATGATGTTGATATAAATTTTTATCTCAGTTCTTCATTTTACCCGATACTTTTCGTCATCTTACCCGATTTTGCGGTTAAGATGACGAAAATGACTTTTTTTCTAAAATGAAATTTTGGGGTCTCAAATTTGAAAACAATTTTCTTAAAAATATCATTTTAAAGTAAAGAGTTTCTCGAAGATTTTTCCGAAACAATAATCCTCCCGCAGTTAATATTGAGGTCAATAAAAATCCCCAAATCTTAAGGTCGCCATCTTACCTGACTTTCCCCTACATACTTCTGAAGTACAACTTTGTATTTTATTAATCGAGTATTTAAGAAAGTACCAAAAGTAAAGTAGAATTGTATTTATTGTTTTTATTCATTACATAATTATAATCAGTATCAGTTTAATCTATTCTTTTCAATACTACCAAGTGTTTTTATTATTATCTGATTATAAAGTTATTTTTTATTCAACCTCCGACGCCCGATGGCTATAGTGCAATTTGAGTTTAGAAAGCGAAAGATCGGAATTTTGAATCTGAATACTTGTATCAATACTGATTGTGAGATGAAACTAATGACCTTTAAATAAATATAATGAATGAAATCTATTTAGATATCTTTGGATATATTTGTTTTCTGTTTCCCACACTATCCCTTTCATGCGATCATTTCATAAAAATGTCAATTTAAAGTTCAAGTTCTGCAGCAGTTTATGAGCTAAAACTTGATTGAGTTCTGTTTAGATTTATTAAAGTTGGTATAATTGACGAAAATGTTCATGTATATAGACAAATTAAATTTTTGCGATAGAGGTATCATACGTACGATGTTTGTTTTGATGTAAGACTCTCATTTGATAATCCAATTTTAAAATCCAACTAGAACAGAAACCTATCCTCTAATTCTGACTTTGTCTATATTTTTATAAAAATGGATCAATATAAAAGTGTAATGACACCGATAGATTTCGTTAGTGTCAAATAAAGGCTTCCAAGATCATTTCAATATCCTTCTTGAAAATTAGGCAATTTGTGAAAACACCAATCACATTTACAAAATGCTTAAAATGCATAATGCAAAGTACACATTTTAGAGGAAGGAAACCAGTGTTTCCATAAGCAACAAAATTCTATCACATTTAATCTTATTTTTGCTCATTTCACAATATTGATTTGTAAGTTATTACCGAATTCGATGTTTAGGCTATTTTTTTTAAAAAATGAGGATAAATCATTTTAGAACTAATATAGCTGACAAAATAAGTAGTGGAAACAATTTTTTGGAAGAACGTACTCCATACAAGTAATCGGAATGATACTCGTTTTCACAATGATTTGCATTATGACATGTTTTGGAAAGTCTTTGTGGATTTTCATTTGGAACGAGTGCGAAAAATATATTATTTATCGCTTCTTTCTCAGTTTATTCTACCAATACAGTATTCTTTCTTAGTTAAAACTTGAGATCTTCTCTTGCTGTCAGCGAATGAAACTACCTTGTTACAACGCGGGGCGGGGGTATTTATCGCATTGTCATTGTAGATGCAGGACGGCCAATGTGGCTGCATCATGAGCCGGTAGAGGTCAGAAATACTTGCCGCTCAGAGGTCAGAATACTCAGTCGCTTGATGCCAAATGGGCGGACAAACATTACTGCGAAACAAGAACACACAGGAACTTATCATGCTCCGGAGCTTATTTTGGATATCTCACACAATTAATGATGAATGCTGTTAACCAAAAATTCTTTTACTCACAAAAATCATATTGCTGTACACATTTAGAATTGAGACCGATTTTGTTCCTCGGCGTTCATTTTCAATTCATCACTCGGACGAGTTAGCTGCTAATTTCCCTCATCAATGCCTAATGATCAACTGCGTACAGAGCCGCAGGACTGACGTTGCAATCAATCCATGACTATTTCTCGCAGACAGTGTAATTTTCGAATTTCTCCAGTATGATGAGCATGAATCGACATTAAGAAATGAGGAGGCTAATCCTTCCAGAGAACTTAATTGGGAAACAGAAAATGCAAAAATAAGGCGTGTTTAAACGCCCCGTCTCATTCTCAAGGCCATAGTATTTTAGAAGATACACAGAAACTTTTAACAATGTTCTCTTATTTATCGGTGAACGACCAATCAATTAAATGGTTTTTCAAGTTGTAACAGATTTTATTGCCCTGAAACTGCAGACGCATTGAATTAAACCCATTCTTCAATCTCGAAAAAGTGGAAATACAATTGTAAATGGCCAGCAGTAGAAAAGGACAAGTAAGAAATGTCACAATGATTCGTTATTCGTTCTTGAGGAAGTATTTAGTGGGCAACGCCATCAATCACTGGGTGAACTCCAAAGTCGAATATCCATCAATTTCGCTTTTGCCCATAAGAAATAATATTTTTATTATTACGTATCTTATTATATATTAAATCAAACAGACTTTTACTAATATTATGTATTAATATTTTTACAGGCACAGCGAAAACGAGTCATTTTTTCGTTTTAGAAGCATTCAGGCAAAATCATAAAAACTGCACCCTAACATCCAGCAAGAATATTATTGAAATCTCTGTTGGTTGGAGTTAGCATTCTAAAGTTAATATACTAGGTCCTTAATTACGGTTGATAAGAGTAACAATTTATTGCTAAATATTGTTTCTACTGTAAAACAATTGTATTTAAATATGTATTATTCTTGAGTGTGGGAATATTTCAGTTCAAACCAAAATACATAATAATAATACATGGGTCGATAAAGGCCAATATATGGTACTGATCATATTGGCTATAAAATATCAACTAAATAGCTCTCAGCTAAAAGTCTGCGATCATTAAAAATTCACTAAAAGACAGATGAAAAGTAATGTGTTTCCCATATTTGTCGAGGTAGCATTGCTGAGAAAGATATAATTTTATGCTGTGACTACTTTACTTAGCATGTCTGATTCCACAGTTATAAACAATCTCACCGTGTTATTGAATACTTATGGATATTGATTGATATGTGTAAATTCACTAAATCCCTTGAGCTTACTGTTCCATTTCCAGATGTGCAGCTGATCGGAAAATAAATGGAAAAAATAAAAATTTAGGCGCATGAAATCAACCAATCCAGAAAACCTCATGTTTAGAAGGGTATTTGCATTATTTTGATTAATTAGTATAACCAAATAATTAACCAATCAGCGATTTCATTACAATTTTTTAAATATTTAACTCCACGATGCTCAGTGACTTCCATTTGCATCGATTGCAATCCTGTATTTTTAAAATTAACATTGAAATATTTAATAATTAATTTGAAAAATAATTATCTTATTCGATTTTTAACTTGATACAGGAATATTTATGAATATTTTATTTAAACACTTAAATTTCATTTAATTAATTTTAATCAAGTATTTAAAATCTATATTAAATTTTAACTTAATTTTCCTTAACCCTTGTTCTTTTCACTTACATTATAACAAATTACGTAAATATATATATATAAAAAGTCTTACAACGATGAGTTAAATGTCCGAACGTATTCATGAACATGATTATTGCAAGTATGCAAGCAAATCTTGCATCAAAAATTCGATTCTCCTTTCTTCTGATTGAAGGTGAACACAAAATGCGTCAAACTATTTAATTATGCGAGGAAGCTGACAGGGTAATAAATACCTCAGGATTTACCAAACTCTCACTAGATTTTGCTAAAAGTGTTCGTCTACATACTTTACACAATAAATTAAGAGGCTAAAAATATTGCCAAATTCTACATTACTAAATTTGATTGACGATCTGTTACATGCACTAAAAGCAACGGACATTATGATACTTTACCACTTAAAAAGTAAAAGGCATAATGAACACGAGAAGAGTTATTTTCATGCATTAAACGAGTATGTAACCATTGTAGCATTTTAAGAAAAAATCTCAATTCTACTTTGAGATGACTTTTTAACAGACGAACTATTTTTATTTAAGAAATTGAATCTAACTTTATGTCATATCTTCTCTCAGTCTTCTCAGTTTCTAAATTTGCACATATTGATTTATGGAAATATTACAAAAGCTGTTCTATATTTTTCAGCTATTTTAAAAATGAGAGATAACATATTCCAATAATCCAACGTTAAATTTTCTTCGGCCTAAAGGATTAAAGGGTATCTTCAAATATAGCCATTTGTTAGTGAACCAATTTCTCATCACTGAACATAAGTAATTTATCCCAAACATAACCTCAAAATTAGAATAAATGACCCAATAGATGCTTTGTCTAAAGACTATGTAGACACCAATTTTTCAGAGCTATTGAAAAATGGCGGACAATGTTCCACTATGTTTTGAAAGAATTATCACACCATTAAGGTTATAAATCTATTTAACACCTTGTATTGACATTAATATGTCATCCTTTAATAATTAAAATGGGTTGCTCAGGAAAGAAAGACTAACGATCGATTTTTCTGTTACCAGTAATCGGTTATATCTTTTCTTAGTTCTCTACAACCTGATTAACCTTTTGGAAAATATGTATCTTTTAAAATTGGAATTATATACATATAAGAAAGTAACTTCAGTGAATTTAACAAATTTTGTAGCTTAAATTTTAATATTTTGATCTGTATTTTATCTGATATATCTATTATTAAATATTCATGGAAAAATATTGTTTTATGAAAAAACTTAAATAACTAACGCAAACGGAAATTGTACTGATAAATATTGCTATCAAAAATTATTTAATTAGAAGAATAAATTTCATTCTCATACTTAGATTGATTTTACAGCTTTGGATTGTTTAACGTATTTAGAGGTATCAAATTGCCTTGAAAATATTGTTAAAATGCATTTCAAAAACATATTTTCAAAAATTGCACAAATGAATAATTAAATAAAAACGGAAGATGGTTTAATTTTTTAATTATTGGTTGAAATAAAGGTTTAATTTTCCTTTGCATTGATTAATTCCATCTCTTTCTTAGAATGAATGGAATTGTCCAAGATTTGTTACCGTAAAAATATTTTATAATCGTAAAACCATATAAACATTTCCGACATCATTAGTCACTGTTTAAATACTATATATTCTCAAGTGCGAATTCGACATGGTAAACCTACAACTTTAACTCCATACTTTCCGGACTTGAATCCTTCTGACTTCTCACGAGAACTGATGAAGGAGACAGTGCTAGAGACAATCATGAATTCTGAAGAAAACTTTTTCGCGCAAATAAATCGTCGATTAAAAACAACACCACCTATCTCAATTTTCCAAATTTTGCAAGATGAAAACTTAATTTTTTTTTGCATCCAATAACGAATCATTGATCTTTTTCACGCCTGGTAGGAACATGCTGCTATGCAAGTAAATAATCAAGCAAGGCATCTCCTTTAAGTATTTCTGTAGTTTGGATGGCAATGCAACATGCATCTGTTGCCATTATTTCTTTCTATTAAAAGAAAACTGAAGGAGAAGCATTTTCTTTCTCAAACGTCTTTACTTAACTTTTAATGCTTTATGTTTGTGAGAAAGAATTTTGTTATCGAGTCCTCATTCAATTCTTGATGTGCTAGAGTTCCGAAACTGTGTAGGGTTATTGGTTCCTGATGGCAATACTAAATTTTAATGATTTCAAAGCAAATAATTATTACTATAATAATTTAATTAAACACTGATTTCATAGAGGGAGCGCCATCTATACGATTTCTGAAATCCATAATATTTCCGCGCTATTACCTTTTCTACTGAAGAGATTATGGACAAACTGGTAGTCGAGTCATTAGGTGGGCTCCAACCTGTCAAAACTCTGGAGCCCCCTGCACCTGACTCTATCCTGCAAATGCAAGAAGGGGTGCACGTGAAATTGCAGCTATAGGAATGCCAGACTGTTCTGTTCAGTGTTGTGGGGTCTTCATTGTCGGGACAACTGCAATAACAGGAAGACTCAAGTAATTAATAGTGATGAGGATGGTGATGGTGAGCCAATACTGCCCGATGATTTAGTCGAAGCGTCGTTATCTTTGCATGCCGAGGAAGACACAGATGATCTTCCAGAAGATATTGGACCATAAACCACAAAGCGACCAAACTAAAGTGAAGAGACTGGGTAATGTACGTAGATACTATGATCACATTTATGACTGCAGGTTGCATTATTGTTATTATTAAGTAAGTTATTATGATTTGCCCAGTTTGGAATGCTTATTGTCTTTCTTCATTGCATTTTTTCTTGGTTATTAAATGCAAAGTTATTTAAATTATTTAATGTAAATTAATGAAGTTTAAGTGAAATATACTTAATTTAAGTACTTTTAGTTGTTTGCAAATAAAATTTTATTCTGAAAGTGGCTCTAAATTTCCATTAGCAACAAATTTTAGAGGTAATCAAGGAATTTTATTCATAACCAGCTGTTATACCGGCGTTGCTCGGGATTAATATACTTCCATGTCTAATATAACAGATGAAAAATTTATTTGCACAAAGAACTTTACGGTAGAAAAGGTGTATTAAATAAGTAAGGTATAAAGTAAGGTGTATTAATTGTAAGATGGTTAATTTTAGTGCATACAGATAGGAAGATTTGTTATTGTTCAAGCCGCGCCAGCAGTTAAGTCAAACATTCGCCAGATTTTAGCTAGTTATAGCGCCTAAACGGTATGCGTAACGAAATACATAAAATGTCAACACCTAAATTGTAGGAAATTTTGTGCAGATTATTTTGATATATAATGATGATTTTACAAAATTGATAGCTTTTGAGTTATAAGCAAAAAACTGGGGGGGGGGTATCCATTTTTTCACGTTTTTTGTCTATAACTAAAATTACAACAAAAATGTTTGGTGGCTAACCTAAGATTTGTAATCAGCACCCAGAAAAACCTAAATGAGCAAAAATTTATAACTCCGCCAGAATTTATTTAGCCGCCAGGCACCGAGCTCTGGGATATGTTGAGTGATAAAGAATTTGTTTTAAAAAATTAATTAATGACTGGACTATGTAGAGAGACCACAGTGTTTATTTGAATGTGTTTGCTCTGTCGGTTTGTTTCTTAATGTAAATAGCACCTATTTGGAAATGCTTGATATAGTGCATGTGCAAGAATTTGACATATATCTTACGACATTAACTTACGACTTCATTAACCTAACATTAACTTACGACTGTAT
>BGPR01006425.1:23342-58639 GCA_013235015.1 Araneus ventricosus
AACATTAACTTACGACTGTATTAACCTAACATTAACTTACGACTTCAAACAGCGGAGTGGCCTCCCCGAAACTTCTCGCATGCGACCAGTAATGTGGGACGGGTAAATACCCAGTGGGTAGGTAAATACTTTTGGGGTATATACGCAAGGCCTGGGTATTTTGAGAAAAAAAATTTTGAATGGTGATTTACAATGAAATATAAAATTTATGAATTCCCCCAAACTTGATATTTTGTAAAAAAAGTGTCTTGGGTCCGCATTCCGCGCGCATAAAAATTGGGTATTTTCGCAATTTTTATGCGCGCCAAGAGTACCACAACTAATAAGATTTTATTTAACGTTTTTGAGTAAGAAATGTTATTACAGATATCACACAAGATTTCACCATTGATCAATCCAGAGAATGTCAAAACGAAGTTTCAATTTAGGGTGTTGCCGTAATTTCCGAAAATCGCGTTTGCCATTCGCTACTATTTCCTTTGTAGATCGCGCCAAAGCGAAGGGAAAGCATACTGTAAACATCCGTTTGGCGGCAGTTTACTGTCGCCAATACACAATAGCAATTGCAATTTGACCGAATATACAATTTGAACGCCTCTCTTTAACCGATTGACGCAGAAATCTAACACAAATCTACAATTAAGGTTAGAAGACCAGATACAAAATTTCACTTATCTAAGTAATTTTGTTAAGAAGTTATTGCCTTCAAAAGTATGTGATTATACAGACCGACAGACATTTAACCCTTTAACGGATTTGGTCCAAAATTTGATACAAACCTACATTCCTGATGAGAAAAATGTGTACCAAATTTTATCCACCTAGCTATTTAAGCTTGTGAGTTATCGCGTTCACATGAACACGGACATGCAGGCAGACAGACTCTCCGTGGACGGATTTTGCCCAGCATTTGAGAGAAACCTACAAATTAGGTTTAAAGATCATATACCACATTTCATCCCCGTAGCTCTAATAGGTTTCGAGCTATCGTGTTCACAGACAGACATGATTCCAAAATTGTGTTTTTCGGACTCGGGGGGTCTAATAGGCGGAGATTCATCAAAATCTCGAGATCGAATTTTTTTGACGATTACAATACTTTCTCTTTGTATACTTCGTATACGAGAAAGAAAAAATTGAAGATAGATGCTTCAATAGCATGATTATGTCATTGAAAAGTCGGTTTTTTTAAATTTAATTTTCTTATTCATATAAGAAGCGGTATCTGGAGGTTATCAGCAACTTTCGTATTAGAAAATCTTCTCTGTTTAAGAATACTGTGGAAATTGTCTAATTCGAATCTGACGGGACACAATAAAAATTCCATTTATCCACAAATTCGAATTAAGAAAACCTAGATTTAAAAATGAATGTAGAGTGAGTAAATGAAAATTTTTAAATTAATTCACGGTAACAATTTATTTTTTATGAGGCAGTTTTACTTAATAATATACTATTAACAAATAAACCGTAGGTAATTTTAGTAAATACAGTAATAATTATAATTTAAAAGATTTTCATAGTTTTACGTTACTCCAAGAGACAGAAACCTCACACACATGTGCAGTAGACTGTCTCTAGTCCGACACTCCTATTAGTCCGACTCACCTGTTGGGACATGTCACTTGGTGATGAATCATTCTTTCCCGTTAAAACTTCAAACATTTCCCCTTTCAGAACATGATATTTCTATTGACCCTCTATAATTCGGACACTCTATATAATCCGACAGGCGTCCAGTCCCATATGTGTCGGATTAGAGAGAGTACTGTACTTTATTAAAATAAGGTAAAATATTAGATTTTAGAATCATTGAAATCTTGATCTAGTTATTGATATAAAGTCAAAGGATTTTAGCTAAATGAATCGAAATACGTATTCGCAGTTTCTTTTCAATCTTCACACTTTTGAATTCGCTGCATGTATTACAAAAGGCTTGGCATTCCTATAACACTGCATATGTTCTTTCAAATCGACTCCTCATTATTTATAAAAAATAAACATTTATTCTAGATCTTCTTTTCGCAGGACTCTTCAAGTCAGTTCGATATTTACCTTTTCGAACTTTAAAAATTATAATCTAAATATTCTAAAAAATTTTCCAAATATTTATAATCTTTGTTATTAAGAAAAATGATGAACTACATTATAAGGCAAAAATACAAATGATTTCATAAAAATAATATGTTACGAAGAAATTGAAATTTCCGTGTCATTTCCGCAGCGAAAAGAAGACCAAATAGAATCAAAATTAGTTTTTTTCATTTTAGCGTATTTATTTGTATGTGTTTACATAAGGAATTAAAAGAAATATTTACAACATATAACTCAATCAAATAAAAAAACAAAGAACTCCGACTTTCCAATTCGAATTCAGTTTTCGAATATAGTTGCGTTTGGTCGGCTAGTTTGTAAGTAAAAACAGTTATCAATTTAGATGTATTTTCTCAAAATGGAGAGCCTACAGAAAAAAAATAAAACCCTTCAGTACCGTGAAAGTAACTTACTCTGCTTTTAGTGACTAAAACATAAAGTTTTGACCACAAGATGCCATTCTACGACACATCCTATAACCATTCAATGCGCCTTTCTTTTTAAAGTTTTTATTACATCTTCTACGAAAATTGATTTTAATGATTTTAAATTCATTTAAGTCATTTACACTATTCTGCACTGGAAATTGATAAATCAACTCAACAGCTTTTCATGCTCGTCCATAAAAGAGTTTCGAAACATATCTAAACCCCCTCTAAAGTGATATTTATTCCACGGCATTGTTTTCAAGTCATTCTTGCAATACTGTGGTTCTAAATCCTCCAATACTACACGTCATTCTCACAAAAATGATTTCGAAAGAAAACATTTCTTTGCTTTCAACAAGCGCATCGGTTTCAGAAAATCCATTTTCAATATATTTTTGTCCCTAAGATCCTTCAAACAAAACCTTTGCAAATGCCTCTTCTCACCTCAATTCAACCATCTTAGTCTCCTTCTTAACACAAACATCAAACAAAATGCCTACCAACTTTGAAAATATTGAAGCATTTCCTTTCAAAAATGTATTTACTTTTGTTGAGCTTCTGAATGATAGTCCTTTTGGCGACTGAAATATAAAATATCCTATTCTCTGTGACATGACGGAAAAGAGATGAAAAATTCTTCCCGTTCTGGGTGAGAAACATTGAAATAAGCATGATGGATTTTTGAAAGATGTTTTTATTGATACATCCAGCAATAACTGCTTGAATGACTAATGATATTATTCCAGTGTATATTTGAAACTAGTATGGAAACTGAGATCTATAAAATAGCAACAATATTTTGATTGAGTTAGGAAAATTCTTTTCCAAGTGCAGTAATATAGTAAATGATATTATATATGAGTAAACAGCATAAAATGTTTCATTATCTTCTGAATAGGCGTGGTCAAATAAATAAATTGCAGTTCTAAGTTTTGTTATTCGTATCAAATTACTAGAGTGATTTTCTTTTATTGTTGTTGTTATAATCCATAGAACGAGAAAAAAAAACTATAAATTTTATAAACTAAATGCTCCTTTTTTTCTTGAAATAAATAAATGAATGATCAAGTTTTAACACTCTTTTTTAAACATTCAAACAGTCTCATTTTAAATTCAAAGTCGTTTAATTTCTTTTTTCTAAAAGAAACAATTAGAAAAGAATCAAATGTTTATCTATGAAATTTGAAAACAAATATAATAAAACATTTTGAATTGTAATCTGTTTAGTTTCATTTTTAAAAGAGAAAAATTGAAATATTTGCTCGTGAATTAAGTTTTTCGAAAAAAGCAAATGATATTGAAAAACATATTTTGTTTAGAATATTTTGTAACATTAACATTTTCCCTTTTACTTTAAATTCCCTAGAAAGTACTGGAAAAATCAGAATTAAAATTTAATTTGATATATACTGCTGAATGCGTGAATAAAAGTATACTATTGGAATTTAAAGTCTGTTTAATGTCTGAAAGTAAATGAAGCAAGTTTGCAATGAGAGTAAAATTCCGGCGTAATAATGAGTTATCGAGTTAAGAAAATCTTTTCTTTTTGTTCATAGAAAAGGTATCTACTTTAAGTCTACAAAAATAAGAAACGCAAAATAAAAAATTACTCGTATGATACACATTTAATGAAGCCAAATTCTCAAAGCTTGATATTAATTAAGTAAGTTCGATTAAAAATTAGATTAATTGAAATTAATAATAAAGCCTTGATTAATTAATATTCCTAATCGATAATACACATCAGCACGTTTCAACTCAACTCGAACAGAAGGAGAAAACAACTCAACTCAGTCGATGATGTCACTTACTTCGATGATTTAATTTTTAACGAGAAAACTTGATCTCATACGGTAAAAAACCGTTGTGTCTACGGATTTACTTCGTAACTTTTACGGAAAAAACTTGTCCCTGTACGGTAAAAAACCGTTGTGCCTACGGATTTACTTCGTAACTTTTACGGTTTTGCACAACCAACCCAGCTGCCGGTTTAAAACCGTAAATTACACTGCGCCTACCAAACCACGTCGTTCTCATAGATATGACTAAGATAACAGTGTGTTCCCGATTTCTGAGGGACAAACCACATTTTCGAGCTACTTTGCAAACAAAATCTGCAGTCATCAGCAAAGAAAACGGACCTCCCTTGACCTGCACTCCATTAGACATATGCAATAACGTAACTAAAGGGGGCGGAGGGTACAGTCCGCCCCGGATAAAGAAATTCGAAAGAGGCGTTAAAATCAAACACGCAAAAAACCCCCAATTTTATAACTTTGTATTTCTTGCGTTTGTCGTGAAACACGATTTCGCGACCTATCTACAGAGACCGAGCGTGTCAAATGACGAATTACTTTACCAATGAATATTTTTTTCTTGAAATTCATTTTTTCTAAATTTGAAGGATCATATGCCCTACTTTTCTTGAAAAGAAAAGGCCGCAAAAATCGCAGCTACGCCACTGGTCATATCTGAGATATATGCGAGCTCATTTATACCTTTCATTTCGGTGGCGTGTTGTGAAAGCTACACTCACTGCTGGACATCATAAATATAACAATCCTTCGTGAAGCCTCCAGCGTATAATTGCAAGTAGTGCAAATAAATACAATGCTTGTCAGCTCAAACCGCGGTCATCTGTGGCACGTGTAGTTCTAAGTCTTCTTTGACTGTACCTTCTAGAAGCTAACGTTTCTTTAGAAATGCTGTCTATGAATTTCAAAAGGGTTCTCGTTCAACTATCTTTCTACATAGAATTGACTTTGGCTGCTTCTATTGTTCCACTGACACGTAATTGTAATCCCTCAAACAAATGATGTCGATTACTCATAAGGAAAAAAAGCTAAATTCGAAATTTTACTACGCACTTTCTACATGCAGAAAACATACGGTTTTAGGCCACATGACTGAAGACTTTAAACAACAGCAGTACAATACATTTGCACATCATATTATGATACAGTATTACATTTTGCTCACCCCCTTTTTTCTAATATTCAAGAAATCTCTGAGAAGGAAACTATGCTTTTTGGGAAAATTATACTATAAGCCAACTAAGGTTTATGCTTATTCTTTTACTTAAAACATCATCATTTATTAAGCATCTTATTGAATTTTAAAACAACAATTTATCACTTTACATAAGTGAAATGCATACTAATAATTAATACTGACACCTTAAATACTGTTCTATCATATTGATTTTATTACATGCAAGTAGTATACAAATTTTTTTACCCATTTATTAAATGTATCAATTATAGAGAAAAAAATGAGATATAAAAATAATGTGAAAAAAATGGATAAAAAAAAGGGGCATCAACTTCAATATTTTATTCTCTGGTTAAAACCCAATATTCTTTTGTTTCAGAATTCGACAAATCCCATCAAACAAATTGAATTTTAAAATTTCTGCTTATAGAGGAAATCCAACTTAAAATATTTTTTAAAATTTTAATAGGAAATAACCATAAGAGGATTTGCAGTACAAGTTTGATCAAATTAAACTTCACCAATTTAGACGGTTGTTGAGGGCTTTCTATTGCCTTCTTCAGATGGCTAGTACTTCAGATGACGCACTCCTCATATATTAAATAAAAAAATAATACACAATTCCATCAAAAGCCAGAAAGAATAATTTTGCAAAAATGCAAATAAAATATATTTAATCCTAAAATGCAAGCTTATACGCAAAAGATTGAAATCTTAGAGAGATAAAAGAGGATGAGAAGCTCTGAAAAAGTATTTGTTGCACAATGCCTACTTTTAAAGAGAAAGCTCATCTAGAGAAGCTATTTTACGTAATAAAGGGAACATCGCTGCAATTTTCCGCTACAATCCAACAAAAAACTTATGCTGAAGGCCAATAACTCTACTAGCGTTGTGCAACATCATTACAAATTTCGAAAGAACCAGGCAGCTTGGCATTGTTTCAGGTTGGACAGAAAAAGAAGTCGAGTGGAAGACGTGGTCACAGTTGTTATTGGAGCTACCAGTGAATCGGCAAGCAGTACTGTGAGTGTGTCAGCAGTTTCTCTCTCATAGAAAATCCCGTATTACACGTCATGACAAGTCATGCGAAAGGATTTTGGGATTTTATCCTTTCAAGATTCAACGTGTTCACGGACTGCCAAACGGGGGGTACTGAAATCCGTAAAACATTTGCACTTCAGTTGCTAGTAAGTATGGAAGTTGATGTAGCTTGGCCATGGTATATTATATGGATTGATTAAGCCCGCTGTTACCTTAATAGCCAAGTGAATACTTACAATTACAGCATTTTGGCAAAGGATGAATAATGCGTAATCTACTCAGTTCACATGCACCGGTACAAAATAACAGTTTGGAGCGGTTTTAATGCAAAGCTTATTACTGGGCCTTATTTTTTGAAGAGGCTACTCCCAGGAGAATTTTTCTGTACAACAGTATTATTATGACATATTGACTAGTTTTGCGATCTAAGAACTTCAACATTCGATACATTCAGAACACAATATTCATGCAAAATGTTCCACAATCCCCACATAATGCAGGATGTTCGACTTTTGTTTTGACAAACTTCACAGACGACTAGATGATTAGCCGTTATTTCGCAACAATTTGGCCGCCTCGCTCGCCTGCTCGCACTCCATGTGACTTTTGGATATGAGACCAGGTTTTTCGTGAAAACTCCGTGTCTCTGCCCCAACTGAAAAATATATATACGTGTGCATGTTTTCGGGATTAACGCCGACATATTGCGTTTAACAGTGTAAAACACAATTTTCCGGATGGAAATCCTTTTAGAGACCTAAGAAAAACATTTTGAAGATTTGTAGAATGATTTCTTGAGTTGTATCACTACCTATCGCGAAGTTTTGTATTATTTTTTTTCATTTTATAAATGACGAACGTATGAGCACCACCTGGAATTCATGTCGTTCAAATTTCATGCCATTTGAACTTATAAAAAATCCTCCAAACCCCTCTGAGTTGGTGAAGTTTAAATTGATCGTTCCTGCACTTTAGGTGAATGAACAGCATATCATTATGTAATGAAATCTAATCACGGATTGAGTGAATGGATTGGAACCCTCAGTAATTGATGGAAACTTGCACGATGCATATCATTTGCTGAAAATAATTGAAAGGCTATAAGTATATAAAAATATGAATATTTTTTGTATAAAGTTATTTTTTATTCTTAAATAGACACATGGTATTTATACCCATATAATGAATGCCTGCGCAAGAAAGCTTCCGGAAGCACAAGAAGAAGATATGCGTAAAAAATTAGGAAAAACTGAGAACTATATGAAAAATGGAACAAATGTTAAATGGTCAGTCGCAAAGGGACAGACGCAATAAAATTCCTTCATATTTAATTTATTATTTCTATTTTATGAAACAAACTTTATATTAACATTTTCCTTTCATTGTGCTATTCATAAATCCAATTACCAAAAAAAGATATCACTAGGGTTTCTCTTGAAGTTATTTTAAATGCGTTAATGAAACTGATAAGTGCAAAATTTAACTATGCTGACAAAATTGCATCAAAAACTACTTCAGAAGACAAAACAATTTCGCAAGTTTTGATCAGAATCAATAAATATCAGCAATGTCATCAGTCGATAAAGCAATTAATACTAGATGCATCACTAGAAATGTGTTAAAAATCATCTATCAAATAACATTTTACAAAGCCTGTCGCAAAAGACAGCGAATTTTCTTTACTTTTTTATAGAGTGTCGCAGGGAATGGGGTATTTTATATTTCAGTCGACAGCAGAATCATCATTCACGAATCGAAAAAAATAAGTACACTTTTTAAAGGAAATATCTCAATGTTTTTTTCTACGTTGGGAAGCATTACGTTCGAGGTCTGCCTACAAAAAAGGGGTGTACGATTGTTGAATTGAGGTGGAGAGTGACTTTATGCTGAAGTTTTATGTGGGCGAACTATGAGAAACAAAGTATTGAAAATAAGTTTTCGAAGCCCGATGCTTTTATTGAAAGGAAAGGGATATTCGTAGCAGGGGGTATTTCTTATGAGAATGGCTGCAGCATTGGGAGTCTCAAAACTATAATATTCGAAGATATTATCCTGTCTAGTTTAAAATGTACGAAAAACTCTAAGGGAAAAAAGGGTGCTGCAGCTTACAAGATATATCAATTTATCTAAATGCATTGTCTTTTTTCATCAATAGGTGTAGATATTTTAATACAAATGTGACTCAGATCAATTTTATATGGGTTTCAGAAGCTAAAAACTGGAAAATGACTCCCAATTAACTTATTGGTGAAGAATTTAGAAAGGCTTTAGTTTATAAAGTGGAAATTCAGGGTTTTCAGTCTTGATAAATGAATCAATATTCATTGTAAGGATAAACAGGATCTCTTTAAATAGAGATAAGGAACGAGATTTTGATAATTTTTGAATTATGTACTTTCTACTTACACGCCTTACCTTTCACTTTCAAATAATAGTTAATTAAAAATATAAGTGCCAATTTTTTAATATTAAATTAATAGAGCATGATTGGACTCTGTTTCGAAGTTTTCATTCAATTTTCGGAAACGCAATGAAACTAATACCAAGAAAATCTCTCTCTTGCCCTATAAAATCATTATTTTTAATTGTCTTCTTTCCTATTATATTTCCTATTTTATTTACGAATGTTTTTATAAACAAAACTGTAAAATGCCTCTCAATCTTCTGAAAATTATTCAATCAAAATTACAAAACCATTACACCATTCCATTCCTATATTTTCACTTATAATGTATACATGATATGAAGAGGACATACATTTTGTATGTCCACTGTGTATACATTTTGAAAAGTGAATTCATGACACTTAGAAAGATAATCAGTCTGTCGGCAAGACACTTCAATGACAGTTTTTTCAATGTGGAGTTCCTGAAAGCAGATGGTGCAGCATATTGTTACAAAAGTCTTTCAGTGGGTGTACGGTGTAAACAGTCCAACACGCAGGATAATGGAGAATGAAGGTTTATTGTAGAACAGGCACAGGAAACAATAGTTCTTGCACAGATTACCAATGTAAACAGACAACAATTCACATGTAATAAAAGTTCAGCACTTTGATATTTAACAACACAAACAGTCAGCAAATAACTAGTAACGACAATAGCTGCACTTTCAATAGCGCTCGGCTCACCAGCTTCCTAGCTCGCACTGCGGACGAAACTCTAAAGTTGTTCCCAATCAACGCTACTACCGCTCGGCGTCTAACAGCTTACTAGCTCGCACAGCGAATAGAACTCCAAAGACGTTCGCGCTCCAAGTCGATCCCAGTCGATCAACTCTGCCTCCGTCATCCAAGCGCTCTCCTTATACAGTCTCCCAGGCAGGCCGTGACGCCACATGGAATCTTCTAGTATATTCAAGCGTATCTCCTCTGCTAATAGAGATATCGAGAAGATTCCAGCACATTTGAGATCCCATATTTCGTCGCCAAATTTGTCGCCAAGATGGTCGCCAAGGTAAGTGGTCCAGACATGGCTCCTGTCGGTCATCTCATACTTACCCCTGTAAAACTCTCTTCCCAACCATAAGACTCACATTGCTGGGAAGCGACTGCCCATGTTTGTAACAATATATATGTAGGATTTGTCTCACTTAAGAGGGAAATCCCAACTTTTTTTCCGTTATTGGATATTGGCTAGGTTTTGTCTAGGGAATTTGTTTTGGGTTCATTTAAAAGATGTTAAATAATGAGGAGGCTTCAGTTAAACAAATACAATTTTATTTAAATATTAAAGGGGGTGAGGTTTACAGGGTGGATATTTACAACAGATCAACAAAAGAGAAGTTAAGGTAATATGTTTGATTAAAGCTAATATATGATATGTTTATTTAAAGCTAAACCGACAATGCTTTCGATAGATGGACATTTCAAAACTCACATTATTAAGAGGTTAAACGTTAAACATATCGCAAGGGAAAGAGAGAGAACTCTGCCATCTGCAACCTTTAATTTCAATACTCGCTTGTTTTATTAGAAAAAAGAGGGCGCTGATCATGAATGGGACTTCTGGTGCCATCTATCGTACGACCTGTGATTTAGCTTTTTACAATTCCCTCATAAATTACGGCTTTTAATACAACAAGCCCCACATATATGTTATCAAAAAAAATTTGTGTTACGTTGCAACCTAATGATTTGCATTTAAATCAGCTTCCTTAATATACTTCCAGGAATGAACGAATGAATATTCCACCAACAAAATCAATGAAATCTCTCTTGGCCTGAGTTAGAAGGATGATGCAAATAAAGAATATGAGTTTACGCTTCAAAAGCCCAATTTTTTAAAAAATTGGTTTAAAAATGTTTTTGACTTACATTCCCGAATCAAACATGGGAAAAATACTTTAAAAAATCGTATTTTGTTTTAACTATGGTTTATGGTTAAAAACGGTTTGTTACCAACTGACAACACAGGAGTTTATTTCAGAAAAAAATTTCCTTCATAAAATTTTATAATATTAAACACAGATTAATTTTAATAACTAATAATACGGATAAGGAATTTCCTCCAACTCTCTAGAAAAAATATGGTATTCAAAAGCTTACAGAAAAGGCAAAAAAGATGAGGTCTCAAGTGAAAAACATCAATTTATTTTTATTTTTTATCAGCACTCAGGCTGACATCTACAGTACCGGTCAAAAAAGGGTCAAGTTCATGTTTTTGGAACATATTTTCTTCCAGTGTTGTCAGAAACTAGTTTAAACATCTGAGTCGAATTTAAGTGACGATTTCACGTTTCTGGAAGCACCGTAAACTTAATTAGAAGTAACTTCAGTAATAATTAACAAAGTTTTGAAAAATTTAAAATTTCATCACATTTCGAGTGATGTCCTTCTAATCTACTAGTTTTATATCAGGACCTTTCTGTATAAGCGTTTTGCTTAATTAAACTTCCTCTATTCTTGCTGGTAATGGATTTTCGTAGTGGCATCCGTAATTTCACCATTCAGCAACAGGAAGGCATAGTTAATGGACGCGCTCAAGGTCGGACTCTTCTCGAACTCGGAAAAAAAATCAACATACCGGAGAGTGAAATATCGAAGTTTTGGAAGAGATGGGTTGATCAGGAAGGAGTGACGAAGGTTCCTAAGTTAGGACGTCCTCGTTCTACGTCTCGTCTTTTCAACAAGAACGTCTTACGCCTTTCACGTGTCAATACCCGTCTGACAGCTGTAGACATTGCACTCGAGCTTTGTGACCCCCCAAACCCTCTGTTCGTACTGTCAGGCGTAGTATTCAAGTAGCTGGACTGAATGGAAGACCCCCTGTCAAGAAACCGATGATCTCTACGAAGAATCGCAAGACGCGTGAGAAATGGACGAAGACGGACAAGGACTGATGCAAGAAATTGTGGGAAGATGTCCTTTGGAGTGATGAAGGGAAATACATGGTGTTTGGTACGGATGGGATATAATGGATTCGTCGTCCCCAAGGCACTCCTTTCGACCCCAAGTACCAGATTCCAACAATGAAGCATGGGGATGGAAATGTCATGGTTTGGGAATGCGTCTCTCGCCTTGGCATGGGTCTCCTGAGGCGGATTCAGGGAATCATGGATAAGTTTCAGTATGAAGACATCCTTAAAAACACCATGCGTCCGCATGCACGCAATTCTCTTGGTCGTGACTTCATTTTCCAACAGGATAATGATCCGAAGCACCGATCCAAGCACATCCAGAACCGGTTCGCCCGCCGTCATATGACCCTCCTTGAATGGCCAAGCGGATCCCCACACGAGGGGGTATGGGCCGAGCTGGAGCGTCGTCTTGTAGGAAGAAATGCAAGGAATGCCGATAAAAAGTTCTCCCAACTTGAGGAAGAATGGAAGAAGATCCCTCTCTCCTTCATCCAAACTCTTCTTGACTCTATGCCTCGTAGGTGCCAAGCTGTTATTGATGCCAAGGAGTTTCCCACCAAGTATTGATATGTAACTGTTCATATTTTCATCGATCCTGGAAATTTTGTATACTTTCAACAAACTTCAACTTGTTAAATTTTGCTTATTTTCAATGAAATAAGAAATGTGTTAATTTAATTTTTTGCTGTTCGAATTATCATTGGTTTATGCACCGAACAAATACCTAAAAATACGCATAGTGTGACAATTTCAGCAAAAAATGTTCACTTTTGGATGAGTTAGAGCCAAAAAACATGAACTTGACACTTCTTTGACCGGTACTGTATACGTTGTAAATTTATTTAATAAAATGTTCCGTATGTACCCTATTGGCAACAACAGGCATTAGAGTTTCAATCTTATTCGGCAGATTTTAGAAGACAAAATTGGGTATGTTGCTTAAAGGCAACACCGGGCATTTATGGGTTAACGCCAACTCTTGTTACTATTACGAAAGTATTATGTTACAAATCCGTTATTCTTCTGCAGAAAATTTTTCATGGAGCCAAAGGAACTTACTGAAAGGAGCTTCTCAATAATGATTCCTTTCCAAAGTTGACTTTGCCGAATACAGGGTCGTCACAACCTTCCAAAGACGCTTCGAGTACTTTAGGTTTTCTACAACCCTTCGTTATAATCCGCAGATGTCTCTTATAGCACCAGCAATATATACAATAGGATCTATGGTTTTAGTTCATTAATAGAAGCAAAAATACTAAGTGCAAAATAAGCCAATAACTGAAAGGACTTAAACAGTCGTTGCTCTGAAAAGAATCTCAATTCTTTCGGTTCACACTAAAGAATGAAAAAAAAAATTAAAAACGCACGCAATATATTTTGAGTAACGGTGATTCACTTTCGTTCTTTTATACAACATACAGAGTGAATACGGGCGCCGAAGGCCTTTAATCATGTTAACACAGATTTTTAACAGTCATACCAGTATAACAAACTCTGGTATAACATTACATTCAAAAATTTGGGTTTTCATTATTGGATTTGGATTACAAAATTGATTTTGGTCCTTACGTATTAACGCCGCCGATTCTACAGATTGGCGGTAATGCGCCAATAAGGATCAATCTTGTTTACAAAAACCGCCAAATTGGCGGCACTTAAAAACCGCCAAATTGGCGTTAATACGTAAGTACAAAAACCGCCAAATTGGCGGCACTTAAAAACCGCCAAATTGGCGTTAATACGTAAGTACAAAAACCGCCAAATTGGCGGCATTTAAAAACCTCCAAATTGGCGTTAATACGTAAGTACAAAAACCGCCAAATTGGCACCACTTAAAAACCGCCAAATTGGCGCCATTTAAAAACCGCCAAATTGGCGTTAATACGTAAGTACAAAAACCGCCAAATCTGGCGGCACTTAAAAACCGCCAAATCTGTAGCTTCGGTGGCGTTAATACGTAAGTACCTTGATTTTGTATTGCAAAATTGGATTTGGATTATTTGGCAGATATGCATTTAGCACATGGATAAACAGATATTCCACGCTTCTCGTACATGCATCTATATCCACAGAATTACCCTTGAGAACAGATTGCGTAAGAGTCATATTTGAAATGTGTCGAAATTCTTGTATTAGCATAGAAATAACAATCATCATTTGGGTATTCTAAAGATTATAGGAACATTTTCTCCTCTAGTTTGGTCTGTAGAATGGCATCTACGGAGGTTTCTTTAAACTTTATTGAGGTACAAATTGCATTCTGCCATGTATCATGTAACTCTCTTTTTCATCGAGTATAGAATGGTTATTCACAAGTGATTTGTTTCCTTTTCTACTTATATGAATAGTTCGTAACTTTATGTTCTAATGGGGAACACTGTTTGAAAAGCTGAGAGCTATTGTACTTAGCTTTACTTAAATTCACTTGTTTCCTGTTTGAAATCGATTTTTCACTCATTTCATGATAAAACTGACTTCTGAAATTTGTACAGTTATGTGTTCCCGATGGAAATATAATATTTTAACAATTTTATATTTCTTAATTGTCAATTAATATATTTATTTTAGTAGATGTTGTTTTCATAGACGTGGCGCCATGTAGAATTCAATTTCAGAAATGTTAATTTTTAGATTCCATAATATTTATCATCATAAATAGTGAACATATTAAACACTAAAAAGTAGAAACAATAAAAGTAAGAAGCTGTTAAATACCTTCTTATTACTGCAGTAAAAAGTAGGAAAAAATATATATTTATCGAAAAGCAAGCAATATTTTTAAAAAATTCAGTGGTAATGAATATCAGAAGAAAAGAATTCCTGAAATTGTTTAAAAGTTAAAATTTATTACTAATGTAAAAATAAATTCCAATTTATTTATAGTATTTCTACCAGATTCTCAGAACTTTAATGTTTTGGCATCCATATATTTGATAAAAAATTAATTATTGTAAAATGTTAAGAATATCAAAAGAAGATAAGAATTATAACATCTGTCCATCGAATAAGAATATTATTCATGCGAACTAGAATATTCAACCATCTAGATGAATATTAAATATATAGATTATGTAGGAATGAGAATATATATGTAATTATTTAACTTTTAATATTTTTAAAATTAATTATTTTTAAGGCTACTTCATTTCTAATTACTTCTACTTCCATCTTAAAGAACCGCAGTTCTACTTTAACACCCAAAGTCACGAGTCTTTTGCGGGCGGTCCCAATTTCCCAAATATTTAAGTTCTTTTCGCATCTTTAACGAACTTTTTTTTAAACATGTAACCTGCCTGCTAAGTGGCGCTGCTTCGCGCGTAATTCCTCAATTCTAGTCACGGATGTTCGTTAGAATATGATTTCTTTACTTATTTAAAAATAACCTGCATTATCATCTAAAAATGAATAAATCTATATATTAATATGTGAAGAGAAAACTTTGTACCCCTTTTTTAAGAAAATTGCGCTCACGGAGGAGTGTGAGATTTGGCACAGTTAAAGTTCAAATGGAGGAGTGCAGAAAGATAAAATTTATGTAATGCTGATGGAACTTATAGATAATTTTCACCATTTTGTGGCTGTGTGCCGGTTTTTCGGAGTTTGATGATCGTTAGACACGTATGGCTATGGCATTGCACTACATCGATGTTGTCACAGGTTGCACTCGCTGGTTCCCGATTGTTCCTGGGTCTATTTCTCCCTTGAGGAGCTTATGCGTAGTGGATGATTTGTAATTGATTTAATCCCCCCGCAATGAAATCCACTCCAAGAGGGAGTTTATTTAGATTATTTACAAAAAAAACCTCTTCGGAGTGAAATACAAAATGCGGATGATTTAAATCTGTCAATGTCAAACACATATTAGTCTGTGGTCAAACAGTCGGACAACATTTATTTTTTAACCGCCGGTTTTTTTTTTGTTTCAATAAAAAATAACCTCAATAACGTTCAAACTTAAAAATTTAATGAATTTCGGTCGAATTTCGACCGCTGGGCGACCTCTATTAGGAATTTATTCTACTACTGTCTTTTAATTGAAGAAAATTGCTTACACTTCATTTTCTGAATAATGTTACATATACTCTAAGAAATCATGGGAGGTCACAGAGGCCCCCATAATCTAAAGTCTCGTCTTCGGGTTCGGAGGGTTCCAAGTGTGAAACTCAATTCCACTGAAGTTCCGTCGTGTAGTGGTCCTGTTGCACGTAAAATAGTAAGCAGTCACCAAACGTCCTCCCACTTGTGTGATGCGGAAGATTGGAGAGGGGGTGGCAGCTCAGGTGTCGTCCTCGTCATCTGACAGCGGTTCAAAATTACGAGGTTCGTTTCAAAATAACTTTTGTTTTGCTTCAAAACGGGACTTGAACACTAGAAAGATGGCAGCGGTTATTTTGACCGCAAATAAATTTCACACCCTCATATTTCCAATCTTTTTTCCTTCGATTTCTTATTCCTTTATTGACTTTTTCTAATTAATAACAGAGAACATGTAAAAACAATTATTTGTTTTGCTCTTTATTAACGACACTATAAAAGTTCATACCTAGAAAGACTGACTGTGGTCACTATGACCGCTGAACAAACAGCATACTCTATGTTGCTTTTTCTAATCTATTTTTTGTTGTGTCTACTCTGCTGTTTTACTACTCTTTTAACATTAAGTTTTGCAACAATGATTTGATAAGCAGGAATATAAATGAGATGGAGAGGAGGCTGAAAATTGCGATTCTCAGCAATTCTTTTTGCGCGCGAAGCATCTACTTTATAGAAATGACAGATATTCATTTCTTTGGATGGTATTCGCCTGTTGTGTCATCTATTTTCTCACTTGATGTCGGGAAGAACCACTGGTAAAAAATGCTGTCGAAAAAGAAATTCTACAAATGTTTCACAATTCTGATTCTGAAGAAAAATCTGATTTATCACAAGATGTATATATTCCCAGCATTGAACGGGAACCAACTTCATCGGACGAATGTCTTACAGAAATTGTACCATAAATATGCACAAGAGCCATAATGTTGTCTATACTGCGCCAAACTATATTAAGTTTTCGACGTAAAAATGTGAAAGCTTCATCTATATAAAAACAATGGGAAAACTTTTCTAAAAAACGAAGTAATGCTTAAATATGTGGATGAAAACCTATTGACTTTAAAAATGCTAAAAGATTTGCATGTGGGGTTTTGCCTAATAAAATAGAAATCTCTATTGCACGAGTTCTAAAATAATGTAAACGTTGGGACTTAAAATTTGGGCATTCAGTTAAAATGTGGTGAATTGACATAATGCAGTTGCATTGGGAGCACATTGGTGCCTGTTCCCCTAAAAACAAATGACGATGAGTGAATCTAGTGTGACCTATGCGTAAATGGGTTAAGATTGTGTCTTCCTTTCTCTTTGATTGAGATGGCCAAGGTTCTACATGAGGTTTAACAGTGTGAAGTTCGCTTCCTATCTAAAGGTCCCACTGAGCCTGTCATTTTGAATTATGGAACATTGTTATGTGCTTTTTAAAATCATTTAAAGGTATAGTAGCATTAGTTGGAGTAATCGCTAATTTGGCGGCCTTATCTGATTTCTCGTTGCCCACTATTCCAACATGAGATGGTACCAAACATAGTAAAACCACGAGAAGCGAGTTTATCTAAAAGGCTTAAAACATTTAAAATCAAAGGATTTTTATGAGAATGAACATGTTTTGAAATAAGATATTTTAAAACACTTAGTGAGTCTGTGTAAATAATATATTTATTTTGTGGCCTGTCACTTATTTCTTCCAAAGCATATAACACAGTAGTTATCTCTGCGGTGAAAACGGAACAAGTTGCATGTAGTTTAAAAGCAAGAATTGCGTCTGGAAAAATAGCCGCAAATGAAACATGGTAGATTGATTTTGAACCATTTCCAATGAAATCATTATATTTCTGTCTATGTTCATTAAAAATGCGATGATAGATGACATCAGCTGTGTCAGATTTGGTAAAAGATTGAAAAGGATTTAAAAACTGTACCACAGGAATTCCCCAAGGAGGAAAATTATTTTTTGGCTGTGGAGTCACTTGAAGGTAAAGTAAATTTAAATCTAAAAGAATATCGTGAACTCTCGTAAAAAATACAGAGATAAGTGATTTCCTAGCTTTTTGTAATCGGAGAAGAAAAAGACGAAGTTTAAAATTATGAAATGGATGACGTGTACTGGATTTGATTCTAAAATAGTATTTCAGTGATAAAATATTTATTCTAAAATTTATTGAAGGTTCAGAGCTGTCAAATTATAGGCTCTGAACGAGAGATGTTCTAAAAGCTTCTGAACAAAGTCGAAGAGCTGTGTGATGAACGGGGTCTAGTTTTTGCAAAACACTTTTCCTAGTTGATCCATAAATCTAGCAACCATAATTAATTTTAGACAGTACAGTATCTTTATAAATTTTTATCATAGGATTTCTGTCAGCTCCCCAAGCTGTAGTCGATAAGACTTAAAACATTTTAGGACTTCTCGCACTTTTTCCTTAATAGCTTTTATGAGGGAGAAATGTTAACTTCCTGTCGAAAGTGATGCCCTAAAAACGAATTTCGTTCACAAATGGTATTATTTCATCATTTAGTTTAATTTCGGGATCAAAATGAAGACTGCGTTTGCGATAGAAATGAACACCTGCTGTTTCGATGACGAGATTGTTTTATGGCAATAATTATTGCACCACCGTTTGACACTATTCACTACTATTTGTAATTGTCGCTGTATAAAATTCATATGCATCCCTGTACACGAGATATAAAGATCGTTTACATATAAAAAAACCCTTCACAGAAGGTGACAGTTGTTTTAAAATATTGTTAATTTTTAAAATAAAAAGAGTCACACTTAAAACGCTACCCTGAGGAACACCCTCCTCTTGTATAAAGAAGTCTGAAAATTCGGATTCCACTTTGACCTGGGATCTCCTAAGCTGTAAAAAGTTATTTATAAAAATTGGAAGGTTGCCTCTTAACCCAAGGTCGTGTAGATCTTTTAAAATGCCATATCTCCAGGTCGTATCGTACGCCTTTTCAATGTCAAAAAATATGGCAATGACACGTTTCCTCTGTAAAAATGCAAGGGTAATGAATATGATATAAAGATACTGAGTATAAACGAGGCGAAACGAAAAACACAATTATAAATCAAGATTCTTCTTTAACTTCGAAAATGAGAACTACATTTCAAGCGCAGGCTTGCGACAGAACTAGTGTTTCTGATAGAACAGCAGAAATTCTTATAAATGAAGCTTTATAAGATATGGGAATAATTAACAAAGACGATTCTTCTAAAGTAGTCGACCGTAGTAAAATCAGAAAGGAAAAATAAAAACTTGCGCTGACTTGTAAAGGAAAAATGAGGGAAAACATTTTTCATCGGAGTATGACAAATATTTTGACTGCTAAAAGTAAAAAGACAAGACTATGATTATGGTAAAAGAGGGAAAAGGGTAATTAGAAAGAACATAACAGAAGAACATGCTGTTCTCATTTCAGAACCAGGATCTATATATCTTAGACGTATCGCTCTCATATCTGGCACTTCTCATAACATGAAAATAAGCATATTAACTTTTTTATAAAAAAGTATATCGTACTAAGTTGCAAGCTACTGGGTGTGATGATACAGTGATTAATGCAGGTTCTAAAAATGGTATCAGAAGACAACTAGAGCTTTCTACGGGATATCCTCTGCAATTGTGTATTCTTCACGTGAAAATGAATTGCCATTACGTAATCTATTGCATCATTTGGACGAAAAAACTACTGAGCCAAAAGATTGCTGTGGAGAAAATTGGAAAAAAATTTGAATCTTATGAAAAACTCTTGTAACAAACTTTGAAAAGATAGAAATAACTTCGCCTGATGTGGCCCTTGATAAACTTATCACAAGTTAATGCTATGTCTTCGAAATGTGTACTGAAATATTAGAAGGAAATATTTCATCAAACTTGTCTCGAATGGATCCGGATAGCAAATATAATTTTGAGGTTGCATGTTTCAAAACAGAGACCCGTCAGAGAGCTTGAAAATTTTAACAGAATCATGTTATTAGATTACATCCATGCGCATTATTTGGCATTAATACTAGGTCATCTTGTCGGTATGGGAATCTGAAAAATTTCGCTGCATAATAAAAAATGTCGATTTCTGCCTAAAGAGTTAATGAGAATAATAGATCATACATTGCAAAGAAGCTGCAAATTTTGGTAATTCAGAAAATATTTTGGTGGCAATGTTGACCTACAGAGGAAAGCACGTGAAGAAGGTAGGCCTTCTCATTTGAATGAGACAAATAGCTAACGTAGAACGAGCTATACATGAATTTAAAATTCCTACGATAAATTTCTAGGCAGATGACTGTATAGATCTAATTGACTAGCATTTAGTTAAACTTACTGAACTATCAAATATCGTACCTACTTCTGAAAATGAATTTAAGGTGCTAATTTTGGGACATTCCATCTGAAATTTGTATTTTAGGACTTTCTTGTCATTCACAGCAGTAGAGAGCTGCTTCAAATTAATCACTGAATCATTAGTTGCGGTACATTTCGTCCATTTAGTTTGCATGAAATGGATTCGTAAGATAAAGAATAGCATCCAGAATTGCATTACCCAAATTTGAAACCAATAGTCGAGATCTCAAATCTCATGTTTTCTATAAGTGTTAGCATAAGTGTAAAATGAGCTGCTGAATGCAACGGTTCAATCCGTTCCTCCTTATCTCTATAAGGTTGGAAATAGACAAAGCGTGGAACTCCGTATGGAGCACCTCCATGCGGTGATTCCGGATCATAACACAGAAAAAAGCGAAGAGGTGCATGAAAAATTCATAAATCTTAAAGATTTCTGTGGCAAATTGGCAGCAAAAGATTACTCTGCAGGAAGTTCAAGATTCACACAGATGATTACACTAATAGGTAGAAACTTTTCCGCACATAGGCTAATAATTGTTTAGCCCTCTGACTGCCAAAACGGCTAATATGGCCCGTCATGCAAAAGGCCAGACAACGGCCCAGCGGCTAAAATGTCGTATGCTTATTTCCTTTCCCTTTTTGAAAAGGGTCGGTAAACAGTGGGGAGCAATCTTATATTTTTAACAATGGTTTTCCCTTCCCACTGTCACGCTTGATTGATGTCTCCAGTAAGTGTTCGAGGGCAGATACTCAATTTACTTTAAGCTATCTGCTTACTTACTGTTAAAAATTCTTGCTATAATGCCTGTTAGTTATCACAAATTGTAAATGAACCTTGTATAGTCAACAACGGTTTGGATGTTAGAAACATGACGATAAAAGAATCCCCCA
This sequence comes from Araneus ventricosus, assembly GCA_013235015.1. Taxonomy (NCBI): domain Eukaryota; kingdom Metazoa; phylum Arthropoda; class Arachnida; order Araneae; family Araneidae; genus Araneus; species Araneus ventricosus. Next base: position 44,587 of record BGPR01006425.1, read on the forward strand.
CAACGGAAATGACCGCTTGCTAATCAGATGGGGGAGGGAAATGTTTACCTTCTTTCATCTCTGATATCGGCCGGTCTGGGCTTTAAAGAACTAGATTTCAAAGCACTGGGGTTTCAGAGAGTTAATCTACAACATTGTAGTGTCTACAATATTGCCATGATATCTTCACGATATTGGGTGGCATTCAGTATAACGGAGAACATCGGGAAGAATTTGTACACTATCTTGTGAGAGTAATAATAGAAAATATTTCCAATCGCCATTCGTTGAACTGTCTTTTGATCTGTAAAAAACTTTTTTATTTATCTGACAGTCTAATTTCAACCACTCTTGGTTTGAAATGCGAGAAATTATTATTTATGAATGAGTTTTTGTTAGTTTTGTGTCAAATCAGGCGAAATAGCAGAATTTTAAGGCTATATGGGCAGCCAAAGATTTAATTTCATTTAGCTGAGATTACGCATTATAAATAATCTTTGCAATAGGTAACTTTTTCACATACAGGCGTTGAAAATTTACGACTTTAATTTTTTTTCACTCCACCCTATTGCAGATTTAGTAAAATTTATAAATATATTCTGAGAACCATATCTACAAATAATACGAGTTTTATTAATATTTACTGAGAAATCGAACCAAATATAAAGTCGTAAAATATCATGCTCTCATTCTTCATAGCTTCTAACCTTCTGTATGTTCACCTACGCCAAAATAGTAGCTGCTATCCTATCTTAAATATTATTTTTGAAATTGAGTTCTAATATATTTTAACGGTACAACTTTATATTTCCTTGAGTTCAAAGGCTTAAAACTTACCTTTACCTCTTTTGTTCGCGAAGCAGTTTCTCATCTGTAAACATAAATAATTTATCACAAATGTAGCCACAATTTAAAAATAATCGACTCAAAACATGTTCTGTCTGGAGGCTGTGTAGACACCATTTATCTAGGTTTGCTGAAAAATGGCAGACGAAGTTCATCTATGGTTTAAAAGACTTATTACATCATTCAGATGATATATGTATTTGACGCCTTCTATGGGCCTTAATATGTCATCTCTTAATACTTAAAGGGCTTTACATCGGTTTCTTACAAAATATTGATCAATGGTTCATTTTGTTCTAACACTAACAAGTGGAGGATTACCGTTTTTAATACTTATTTTATTTATTTTTTTGTATGACGTGGTGAATTTTTTCGAAAATTTATACCATTTGCTTAATTACCATCACATATAATTGCGAATGTAATTACAACATTTTTATTAAATAGTAAGCAGATTCTAATATTTTTAATCATATAGTGTATCTAATTTATATATATGCCAGAATTCAATATATACAGTGTTTTATGAAAATGTATGATGTGGAAATATCTCCGTCAAGCAGAGACTCCATTAATAAATATTCATTTCAGGAATAATTTAATTAGATTGATTAATAATTTTAAAATATGTGACTTATTTTTACAACATTTCAAATGTTTCTCAAAATCAGTTTCCCCTATAAATACATTTTAAATTACTCTAAGATAAACTTAAAAATACATTTTCTAAGCGTATTTTCGTAAGTCGTGCGATTAAATAATTGAAATGTGTAATGATAGTAAATTAATAATTAAATATTAATATTATAATATTAATAAATATATTTATTAATAAATATTATAATAAAAATTATAATTTAATCTTCATTTATCTTCCTTAGTTATTGGATCTGTTTCCTCTATGGAATGAATGGAATAATTTTTTCAAGACCTATTACCGTGACGAGACAGTATATCCTTGAAGTCCCATCACAAGATTCTGGTGGCATTAGACGGTTTTTAAATATTACGTATTCCACGCTTTATTTTGGCCTTGGTGGACCTATCGATTGGTCACTATTCTCTCCGGGTTTGAATCCAGCAGACTTCCTTTGGAACAACAAGACGCAGTTGATGCAACAGACAATCGTGAACTTCGAAAAAAAAAATATTTTCGTGCAATTATTGCAGACAAGATCAATATCACATCATGGCTATGCAACGAAAATCATTGGTGTCATTATGAGCAGCTCTTTTTAAATATTTTTGAGTGCGAATGGCCTCGCAAGATTCATGTGCTACACCGGACTCTTCATATTTTCTCATACGAAATATATTTAGAAAAAAGTATTGCAATTTCAACAAATTCGAGACCAAGTGTTTCTGCAATTCCGCAAACAGGCGATCTATTGAGTTACATTGTTGCCCATTAGATCATACTTCATCTTCTTCTTCATTCTGCCATTAATATTTTTTTATTTCAAAAATAGGATCCTTATAAAAATCTTGAAAACAATGGCATGAGAATATATGTACAGAAAATGCAATTGTAGAGTCAATAAATAAAAAGTGTATATACATGTTAGTATTTCTAAACTATTTTAGATATACAGTAGAACCCCGCTAAACCGAACCGATTTTATTTTCGAAAATTATATGTAATTGTAAAGATTACCTGAAAAGATTTAAATATGCATACTAAAAACAAAAATACTTTTTCAGCATACATAATTTTGTACACATTGAAGAAACTAATGCAATTATCCGTAAAATAAGGTCACTTCATACAAGAGCACATCCATTATTCTAATGAAAAGGAGAGACATATTCTCTTTCTATTGCTTTTGAATGAAAGAATTCCAGAGATAGTAGTACTGAGTACTTATAACTAACATTTTTTTTAGCACACATCTTTTTCTTTTCTTTTTTTATCGGAATTTCGGGTAATTCGAATTTTTGTAATCCGAATAGGCACCGGTACCAATTAGTTAGGATTAGAGGGGTTCTACTGTATTAAGAATGGTACTTTCGGTAGTATTCATCACTTTTAAGCTTTCTTTTTTTTAGTTCAATTCATAATTATCAGTGGTAAATATATGTAATTTCTATTTTCCGTGTGCTAGTAATATAATTTTAACTTTTATTAAAGTTAAATTATTTAATATTCCGATTTGAAAATTTAAGAATTTTAAGATATATATAAAACAATATTATCAAATTTTTAATAATTCAATTTTAAAATGTTATTTTAGTTCAAAATAAATACGCTATTTTTTCATAACTTGCGTTTTTGTTTCCTAGTAGAAACGGATATTTTTAATATCGATTTCTACACATTTCATTGAAAAAGTAAGAATTATTATCGTCAGTACCGCACCCTTGATAAAAAATCAATAATATGTTTCATGCGTCGGTACCACGAATATTGAGATAATTTTAAAAAAAACTTTGTATTTAAGGAATATAAATTAACAGATATGAATAATATATTTAAAAATGTTTAAGTTGCTTCAAAATTTTCCTAGTCTGTCTATAACTACCTAAATCGATATCATAAAACATTCATAGTAATCAATAAATAAACATTTTAACAACTTTATCTAGCACTTGATACAATTATTTGCATTATTGTATATGAAAGGTTTATTAAAACCATAAATACATTAAGAAATCGTAAAAATTTTAGTAATGTTTAGAAATTTAAATATAAAAAAAGACATTTGAAAAAAATACTGCTAAAAATATGCACCACAAGAATTAACAACTAAATTTATTTTACGTAATTAATTCTGGACGCCACGATAAAAATTCAACAAGTACAAAACACGATTCTAAAATTATTACCTGACTAGCAGTTACCCACGTCTTTGTGCGCGAGGAATTTGAATTATTAATTTTTTTAAAATTAACGAATATAAAAGTTTCGTTACATGTTGAAAGGCAAAATTAAAAGTTCTCACGGTTGATAACACATAATTGGACGACTAACAGGAGTGTATATGTCCGTTTTTTTATTTAGGTAATTTGTTGATCAATGCTAACAAACTTTTGTGTACTACGTTTTTTGTTTTTCGTTTTTTGCACTGATGTAGAGGTTTTGTGGGCTGGACACACGTAAGCATTCCACATATAGTCAGTTGCCCATGCGAAAAATATGATTTTTCCAAATGTGCGGCTGCCAAATTGAGTATCTGGCCTTGAACCTGGAAAATGCTATTTGTAAAGGGAATTGCTACCTTTTGAACTGGGATGGTAAATCCTTCACTATTATCGGAATGCGAAGAATTAAATCACTCTCTCCTCTCGCTATGGCAGTCATAACAGTAGCTCGCACGACGCCTGGACCTAAGTGTGTAACGACGTTCCAACTTTTGAACCTTTCTTACTTCTTTTATTGGTCTAATAGGAAAACGTTTAAGAAGTTATCAAGATTTACCAATTATAATGTGCAATAAAATAGATAGTATTTTTCAGAAGTTGATTTGAATCAGTTGAGCACAGACAAGAAATAATTCTGGGATATGTGTCAGGCTGTACTAACAGGCGAATGCCCCCAAGCAAGCAGAAACCCTGGAAACGTCTTCCATGCTACATGCCTGACAAAGGCAAATAAAATTTTACTTTTATATATTGCATCACTTGTTCCAACTCCGCAGTTGAAGAAATTAGCTGAATTTGTCAAGAAAGTTTATGCTACCTCATGGTTTACTATAAAATATCATCCAAGAATTATTTATGAATAACAAAACTCTTTTTGAAATTCTCAGGAAAATGCTTTTATGGTGCACTTTGTAGACTGCACTTATGTTTTATATCAAAATTAACCCTCTATCGGGCGCAATATTCGCACCGGCTAGGTCGGATATAATGCTCATGACAGGCAAAGGTAAACAATCTCGTAAATAATATTGTTAATACCCATTAATTTTCAATTTAGCATTCTAAAATTAATCACCGACCTTCTTGGGAAGACTTTAAAAAAAAGTGGGGATATGCAGCAAAAAGTTTCGCCTTCGCGAATATTTCCGTATATAGCTAGGTGTTTTTTGGATTTGCGATTTCCGAGGTATTTTGGATAACCCGGGTTTCGGTTAACCCAAGTTCGGTTAACTGGGGTTTAACTGGATTTGAGATTTCAACAAATGGTATTTTCCCTGTTTCAAAAAGCTGTACTGCTATATAGACTATAAATAAAAGAATTGTTATTAACCTAAAGGATGGGTTGAAAATTGAAAAATATGCGGATTCGGCAGATTCGCATGATTTTCATGTAAATTCAAGAACACCTAAATTTTATTTGACACATATATTTTTTACCGTTAATTAAGATACTAAATTTCACATTTTTGTGTTTAAATAGGAAACAATTTTTTATTTTCATGAATAGTGAGGCTTGAAATCTTCAGAAAATATCTTAATAAGATTACTTATGAAAGAGATGCTGATTCAGAAAGAAACACAGAATATGGAAAAAGAACGTTTAAAGCAGCAAAAGCAAGAGGTCCGGGGCGCAAAAAAGGTGTTGTTACAAAGGAACTGAAGTTTGATTCCTGTATAATTCTAAGATGCCCGAACTGCTGACACTCATGACGTCAGCTCAAATTTTCAAAGAAAATATAATGCCGTACCCTGCGATTCTCCATCAGAAGGTCGAATAGGGGGTTTGAAGTGCGATGGTACGAAGCCTGCTCAAACTCTGAAGAATGGAAATTTGTGTCTAATTTTTGTAAATGAAAAAAACTGGAAAGTGAGGAAAGATACCTAAATGAAGGAAAAACACCTAACACTGTTTAATTAATTAGTGCTCTGCCCTGTATTTTCTAAAAATAAAAATGTATTCAACTTTTATCATAATTTTCATCTTACCCGGTACCGGGACAAACTGGCACTTTTGATCTGTTTTTCTAAATAGCAAAGTACCTTCGATTATATTAAAATAAAAATGTCTACATTTAAGTACAACAAAATAAAATGCTAATTTAACAATGCATGCAAAGAAAAAAATAACTCAATAACTGAGCTATTTTTAATTAAAAATGGTTAATTCTTAACATCGTCAACTTATCCTAGTCATCGCTACATTCGTTATTATTTGCAAGTAATGCGAATATTATAAAAAATGGTTGTATCTAGATGGATTCTATTATCCAAGTGCAAAGAATAGGTTCAATTAGAAAATTCCGTGTGACTATTTTAAACTGTCTTGTGGCTAAACAAAATTAACATTAGTCTGCTCAATTTATAACAATTTTATTTCTCTCTATTTCTGGCATCGGTTTATATTATTATATTTTTTATAATGTAATAACTAGCTTTGATTTTGACTCGGATAAGTCATTATTTCGTCTTGAAAGATGGATGGTAAAATAAAGCAGAGAAACGAACGCTGTTTCTTTTAGGCCAAATTTGTAAAAGAATTATAAGAGAGATATTACGAAGATATAGGAGACTGGAATGATCTGCTTTGAATGTTGATCCATGACTATACCATTCTCTGATTCATGACCATTAAGTTAAAGTGATAGCATTAACTAGTTAGTATTAACTAAGTATAATCTACATTGTTTACGTTTAAACGAAGGAAATACATGCAACTCTATAGAACATTATTCGTATTTCAGTTTTCTTTCTTTCTTTCTTTTCTGATAAAACTATTAAACATTTATCTAATAACAACAGTAATAAACACATTTTAAAACCACACCTATCTGTTATTCTTTTTCCTCTGTGTGCTTTAATCTATCATAAAAAAACCACAAAACAGGACTACTTAAGGAACATTTATTAAATGTTTGAATTACGAAAGATTTATTTTTTATCATTGTGTAATTGAAATATGCAGGTGTTTGATTTAAGGCCCAGTTAACAATATTCTAAATATAGTATTTGGTTATGTATTTTTAATTTATGTTTTACTGTTATTAAAAATTAATACAAAGCACTGGATTCACAATTTGCATTTGTATGAGACAATACGTTGCACTAATGAAATAAGAGTTGTTGAATGTCATTATTGTGTTTATAAATCATTTCAAAAAACAAAGAAACTAATTTTTATTTTTTGCGTATTCGTTTCTCACAGATAGAAAAAAAAATGAAAAAATAGCAAAGACTGAAATATATGTTGCTGCCAAAAGTTGCAATCAATAATCTATATTTTATTAATTATTTGTTAAGAAAATTTTAGTATTGCAAAGACAGGAAACAAAAATAAGGAAGATTTAAAATCTGTAGTAGGGTTTTCGAAATTTACGGAAAAAACAATAAAATAATAAATAATATGCGACTGAATCCACAGTTCTTCTGAAAAATATAATATCTTCATCGAGGGGTGTAGAGTGAATATATAAACAGTAAATAATATTAAATGTTTGTGAAATATTTTACTGTTTTGCTTTACATATTTCAGAGTTTATTCTTATTCATGTCACGAGTAACTTTGAGAAAAATTTTACATAGATTTCGTTACGGAGTTTTAGTATAAAAGTAATTGAACTCGCAGATGTATTAAATGCTTAAATAATTCAGTTATATATAGAATTATTTCATTAACTAAATGTATATTTAGTGTTATGAATATTTAAACTAAATGTATATATATAAATATGTTTCATGTTCCTAACGATTGAAGCACTTTTGTTATTCTGAAATATACCGTTGCACTTGAAGCGTTCATAAATATTCTATAAAATATTCACATACGATTAGAACTCAGATAGGAGAAAAAATTGCAGACTAATATGGCAAGCAAGGCGACATTTTGAGTCCTTGTCAATTCGAACAAACTTTTATCAAGCAGTTTTTTTAATTGTAAAGTTCAAAGTAAGTTGAAAAACGCAGCAAAAAATTAAAATAAAGATTCTACGCAATAACCAGCGGGAGTGGTCTCCCCTAAACTTTCTCGTATACTTTCTAAGTGGAGATTCGTAGTGGAGATTTTTTCTCTTTGTATACTTCGTATACTAGAAAGTAAAACAAAAAAACAAACAAACCTGAAATCAAATATCTGTTGCCACGTTTCAAAAAAATATTACTTTGAAGCAGGAGCGATAAAATAGGCAATGCAATGAATACTAAAGCGAAAATTCTGCTTTGGAATTGAATTCCCAAGAAAACAATTTATACTACCACAACCGTAACAATTGCAAAAGCGCGTGAATAAAAGATTTGCTGAAATAATGAGATCGGTTTGATTTACAACAATAAAAAAAATTGTTAACAATTGATGCTTGAAAACATTATTTATTGTTGTAAATAAAATTTACAACAATAACAGATTGCTACCAATACGCATGCGCATGAGAATCGGATTAAAAGAAATTGAATATGCAATTTGAATGCCTCTTTTTGACGGATTTGGCCCAAACTTTTATACGGACCTACATTCATAACGCTAAAACTGTGTACCAAATTTTATCCATTTAGCAAGTTTTTGAGTTATAGCGTTCACGTGACCGCGGACATACAAATAGACAGACTTCCCGTTGACGGATTTTGTCCAAAATTTGATAGAAACCTACAAATTATGTTTAAAGACCACATACCAAATTTCATACCCATAGCTCTAATAGTTTTTGAGTTATCGTGTTCACACACAGACAGACATAATTCCCAAATTGTGTTTTTCGGACTCAGGGAGGTCTAAAACGTGGAGATCCGTCAAAATCTCGAGTTCGAATTTTTTGACGATTACAATACTTTCTCTTTGTATACTTCGTATACGAGAAAGTAAAAATGGAAGAGGAGAAAAACATTGAATTGCTAGTATAGAAAAGGAGAAGAACAGTAAAATTTATTCTCTAGAAATGCAAACGGTTATTTCTCTCTATTTCTCATTAATGCTATTTATTTCTCATTAATGCTATTTATTTCTCATTAATGCTATTTATTTCTCATTGCAGACGGTAACATAAATCAGTGTTCTTTGGCAGTAACGTAAATCAGAATTGTCCGGCAAGTAAAGTGGTTGAAAAAAGTGAACAACTGTAGAGCTTTGAAAAATAAATGTTTGTATTGCTGCTACTTGTTTGAAATGGGTATTTCTTAAGGGGATGTTTGGATAAAACAAAAATGTTACCGATTGATCGTAACTTAAAGACTTTATTTTCATCACTTTTTATCTCCTTTCTTTAACCCTTCTTTGCATGATGGTGGAAATTTCCATCATAACATTGAATGCCCAAAAATTATATAAAAGAACAAGTTCACTTTAAGTTGATCGTGTCTGGATACCTTTTTAATGTCCATTGCATAAAAAAAACATAGCTGTCAAAAATAAGCAAGTGTCACTATCAGTAAAACGAGCTTGAAGTTGTCATTCCGCTGTTTGTTGCAGTTGCAATAAACGTATGATTTCGTTTTTAATTTTGTTTTATTATATTTCAGTTTCTATTGCTAAAAAAGTGATGTGGATGAAAGGTTTGTAACATGTGTTTCTGTTATTTTTAGAGCAATTTCTGAAAAAGTTTGCGTTTAATCTAACTTTGCACGATGATGGAAATTTCCATCATATTGTTTTTTGCTAAATTTATACTATAAATATATACTAAGATTTTTTTAACCATTTTTCCTTTAATTTTGAACATGAATTATATCACCTTGATTTATTTCACCAATAAAGAAAAAATCATGCAAAGAAGGGTTAAGATTTCAAAATTCTATGAGTTTTTGAGTAAAGTTTATATCTCTTGAGCTTCTTGAGCATTTTCAGAAATCATATAAGAATGATCTATAAAAGTCTATTATTGGTGGGAAAAAAAGGGCATCCTCATCTGTCAATAAATTTGCACTTAAAGGAAGTTCTTGTTTAAGCTAAAACGCTATCTCTTTTTGAGCCGAAGGAACTGTATTACCAGGAGATGCTTGTTATTGTCATGTCACAGTTAATATCTTCACAGCATCTGAAGAAGACAGTAGATGCGTCTGATCTATAAAATGTGACTTTTTTATTCAGTTCTGTTTATTCCAATATACTAAGTCCTATTATTACTTTATTTACATCAACCACTAGGAGTTCCATATCTTCATCACTGGCAAATATAAACTGATGTATGTTGAGTAATTATCTGGAAAATATGCAATAATAGCAAAAGGGATATCCATTTCATGACAATTTATTGAATAATTTTTAAAGGTTGGACCGGTGCTAATAGGTTTCTTTATTAAAATCCACATCGATGAATGAGCCTTTACATTTATTTAAAAAATTGCAAAAGTTTTGTTTGGATTAACATTGTGCAGGTGCCCTGAGCTCTTGCATATTAACTGCGTTGTTAACTATTCATCTAGTCGTTGTATAGTTAGATAAAGGTTTTTCACGATAAATAATGATTTAAGTTCTTCATAGGCCTTATTTACTGTTCTTTACACCCTAACCCCCCGGGGGATACTTCCGGATAAGTAAGCAAGTTCTCGTTTCCCCTGTGGATATAGCAACAGTGGGGCTGAGTTACCTCCCACCATTGATAGCACGTACCTCCATCGGAAGGGTCGGGCCGTGGACGGTGATGACTATTCGGACTCCGGCCTCAGTACTCGAGCTTTTACAGTGGCAGTCATTCAGAGGCCCTGAGTGCTAATACAGGCCGGGGGTAACTCGGTTAAGGTAACTTTTCTTACGCCTAGACAGACAATCATAATAGTAATGTTTTGAAGTTTTCTGATTTCTTGCCAACAGTTAATTGTTGTTTTTTAATCCAATTTTAACTTCTCTGGAAATATGCCTACAAGAAACTTCAGTTGATCACAAGAGTGCAGTTAATTATTTAATACAAACGAATTAAATTTCTAAACAAATTAAAATAATAATAAATCCTTTTTTTTCAAAATGTAAACGACAACTGCTTTCAGACTTCCAATAATCTTTTCAATGATAAGAGTTAACCCTCTCACACCGAGCTAGGAGGTCCCGAGTGGTCTAAAAATTTCCCTTTAACATCGAAGAAGGCCGGTCTGAGGCGGTTGCCTTCTTCTGAGGGGAGGGGAGGTTCTGAGATTGCTTAGCAGATAAGCGAGGTAGGGGAGTCAAATTATCCTTGCAAACCACAGCCCATTTCCGTGCGCCTTAAGGGAAGGTTATAGCAGGGCGTGGGGTGGGGTGGTAAATGACCACCCAGGTTGGGAGAGTCCAATTCATGTCCATCCCAATTCATTCCAAAAGTTCCCGGTTTGAAAGGAGGCAGAAGAAATAAGTCGTCTCGGGTTTAAAAAGTTAAAGCATGATTAATTATCTGGAACGACATATTTTTAAGAGTCTAGCAAATTGTAATTTACAACGATTACAACGAAAATTAAACGGCTATCTTGCATGTTAATTGTACTCTATGTTTCAGATAGATTGAAGACACCCAGACAGTTATCAAGAAAATAATCCTCCGGAAAACATCTTTATTATCAAATGTTTTAAAAGGTTTACACCTTTCGATACGAAATAAGAACGAAAACTTTAATAAATTTAACATTGTGCGATGCATTTGAATAGACACTTAGGACAAAAAATTAAAGAAAAACTTTCTAAAAGCTTCACAGTTCAAAAAGAATCATCTTTAGATAATAAAATCAGGTTTTCAACATATTCGCTGACGATTATAAGTTAGAACGTTATGCGTTGTGGTGAACTGGCAGCCAATATCGTGCTAAAGTGTTTTGATGGACCCACTGACAAAAATTTGTATGTATCAGTATGTAATTATAAATCAGTATGTAAGTGTATATCATATTCAGGAAGCATTATATAAGTAAGTTTGATATTACTTTAATAAACGTCTGATGTTTTAATTGCCAGAATACCGCAGCGATGAACATATTATAAATATTTCAAACAAATCTTATAATATTATCTTTAAGTTATTATATTTGGAAACCAAAATTTATACGGTTTATATCTCTCTGCTTACCCCAGTATCACAAAGATATTGTTCAATATTATACGACATCGAACAGTATTATCAATATTATATAATATTGCGCAACACCATATAATTTTATATAATATTAATCAATATTGTACAATATCGTGCAATATGTTGTGCTACCTAGGTATATATCTGCACAAATAACATTTAAAAAATTATAGAGCAATAAAGTAACTCAGAATTTTACTTAATAATGAACAAATTCCGATCTCAAAAAATGCATGAGATTCTTTTTGATAAAATATTATTTGTAAATATCTAGATATCAATAAAATTTCCAAAAGCATGTTGACATAAAATGCAAGAGAATAATAAGAAACCAAAGAAATTATGCTGTATGTGATGGTGATTCCGGAATGAAACATCGCAATGATTCCTTTTACATTCCCAATTACACCGCCCTTTGGAATGAAATTTTGTAAATATGTTTTGAATTAGATTGTAAACATGTTTTTAATTAATTATACTCTTTAATTATATAATTTGCCTATTTACGTTGTTCATTAGTCCTAAATTAAATGAAATATTTGTTTATCTTAAGAATTCGAAAACTCTTATACCTTTCTAATTAAGTTTAAGAAATTAGTTAAGGATTTTCTAATTAATTAATTAGCTTATAATCCCCATTATTTATTTAAAGATAATTGTTTTTCTAGTTTTTTTCCCGTTATGGATGAAAAGAAATGATTTTATAGCGATAGATTTCGTTTCCCCGTGATTTCGCTTACGAAATATTTGAAATATTATAAATATTTAATAAAACCATATTCCAAGTAGGAAAAATAATCAAGAATATAATTGAAAGTAATAATTTACATTAGCCTTTCGTCGGTCAATGCAAACGATTTAATGAGCAATTTCAATAATTGTTGCAAATATGTAACAAATTATTATATATTACATTATTTCAGATCACTGGAATCCTTTTTTTCTTCGGAGAAAGGTATAAAATAGAGAAATCATATAGTAGTTATTATTGAGCACTTCAGCAATCTATTCAAACTATTTTATATTAATCCACAAATTGCAAATAATCCAGTGCTAGAATTTGGCATTTTGATATCTTTTACCTATATCATAGGACTAGGAATTAAATCGAGACAACTTAAATTGAGAATTTTTTTTCAGTTTTGATATTTATTAGGAAGCTTGTTAAAAAATATTATCACATTAAAATGGAGAAATGATTTTATTTGAAATTTAATATGTAATAATCGTTTGCATTTAACAAACATAACATCTCTATAATTATTTGCAAATTTGTATTCTCAATAGTCATTTTTACATCTCCAATTTTGTGCTCAAAGTAAATATCTACATCTATGTTATTAGATATTTGGGCTACAATATGAAAGGAGATTTATTTTAATTAGGAAATTTGCATTCTTTTGCTTTGCTTGAAATAATCTTTGTTTATTCCGATTTTATCTAACTACTCATAACCATTATCAAAAAGAAGCGTATTTTACACGTTTCAATTTAATTTAATTTACTGAAGGTTAGTAAAGATTGAATTTTTGTAATGAAATTTTAGAGTTGAAAACTGCTGGATTGAAATGTTGATGAAAATGCAATATTTAAATAATTCAGAACCTAATGCTTATGATTGAAGTCAGTTGGTAATGAATTTGAGAAACATATAATGAATAAAATTGATAATGTTAATAATAAATCGTTATGAAACATATTAAAGACTAAAAATTAGAAAATAGTTAAAAATATTGTTTTTAAAATAATACTTTTATAAATATACTGAAAAGCAGAATGTAATTTTTCCTTGAAAAACCAGGAGGTCAAACAAAATAAAAAAAGATTAAAAGACTTTAAACAATACTATAGGCAATAAGCCAGATTGAATATCTTAAGAAAGAAAATTCCTAGACACATAAAAAATTAAAATGTCTTAATAAACGTAATTAAAATTTCAATTTACTTAGAGCTTTTATATCAGCTCTGTTTCTAATTACTTCAAATTTTATTATTTTATATTTGAATATAGTCTTACCATTTTGCTTCGAAAGTTAAGTTGGACGAAGGAGTTACGGTACTTGAGCATAATTACATCCTGTAGAAGACGATGATGACAAAATTTATTGCTTCTCCCAAAAGGGCCGTAAATGAGAAAAAGTTGGGAATTACTTCTGAGGGCTAAAGACTAATTTATGTATAAGGGAATCTGAGGCTGTTATTTATGTCTTCGAACTGTTATTTGTCACGACTGGGCAGGAGGTGGTTACGCAGTCGTGGTACAAAAATTGGGTCAGTTGTGCAGCAGACAGACGTGGACGAATATACATATGAATTTTTCCTATATTCTTTTGAATCGGAAAAGAATG